>JAEDXJ010000049.1:600000-773256 GCA_023014345.1 Galerina sulciceps | reverse complement strand
ACCTAACCCCCTAACCCTAACCCTAACCCTAACCTTCTGCAATCCACGACGAGCCATTTTCCGCCGCTCCTGACAAACATTACCGACAGCGGTGCGATGATGAGCCGGGCAGCAATGAAAATGGTATTGTCCATGGCCGAGTCGACAAGCGTCAAGTGATTATAATGATAATGAGTGGAGGATGTCCCTTCAAAGAACACAGCAAAGGAATGTGGGCAGGCGAACTGTGATGTTATGGGGCAAAGGCGACCATTCTGCCCAACTCTTATATTGCATGACCCTGACCAGGTCAATGGGAAAAGCTGAAAGGTTTCTAGAACGACCAGTTACGCCACCACACCTGTCCATGTAGTCCTGAATCATACAGCAAGGCACACCATTGTACCCAGCAATATATATTTTGCACGCAGCACCACCAAATTGGCCTAGAGGCTGAGGACCTGCAACCATGCAGCGTCCACACTGACAGCTAGCAAATTCCCTAGACACGGGCCAAACCCTTGGTTCTAGCCAAGCCTGCATAACCTCAGGTAACCGATTTCAACTCCAACGGTAGCAATTGCCAACACCCACCACCACAAATTGACCCTTGAATATTATTATTAGCCTGACTGTCTCCTAAAACTGGGGTATCCTCGCTCGCTCCATGCGTCACCAACCAGGCTCCTAATACTTGGGTATCGCAGCGTCGTTCGGACACCCTGTAAGTCAGGATCCGAGAGCATGAGCTGGGAAGTGCTCCGCACTTTCACCCAGACTGCTCTTCTGCTTTGCTAGCCTTTTGCTAGCTTATTAACTTTCCCTTTATGACGCGAGGCCGTGAGCGCAGTCAAAGACGCACACGTCGGCGTCGACATTGGTGTCTAGATGCCGGAGGTCCGTAGTCGGATGTGAGGGGTTTAGAAATTCGGGCGAGCTATCAATGCGGAGTGGAGGGAGATGGAGGTATAACCTGGATAGAGTCAACAGCACCAAATACGCGTGCCCGCTGCTCTTCGCTATTCTTCCGACGTGGGGGCGGGGCGGGCAGAGACGTCGACAGGATAACCGATGGGTGACGAAGCAACGGTGCTGGTGGAGTCTAAGGCCAAGAGGGGAGGGGCGGTGGGTTATCTCCCGCTCCCCCTCGTCCTCCTGGCGCACCCTTTACTTCTTCCTCGTCCTTCCTTCATCCTTCCATCTCCCCGCTCCAAGCCCGCCGCTGCAAGAGCTAAAGCGCCGCGCTGCTATGCCTACGGATTGAACGACGCCCGATCCGTCGAACAAGAGGTTGTGATCAGGCCGGCGCCGCCATTCGTATCCAAGCCAGTGAGGACGGGAAGTCGCGCGTGTCATAACTCACGGGGCGGCGCGGCGCAGCGCCAACGAAAGTACTCGCTCGCCATCGTGTTCGCTTGCTCGCCGAGTTGGAGTGGGCGTGAGGGCGCGTTCTCGCCGGCTTCCAAGGTGTTTCGGAGGATATACGCCCCGCGAAGCCGGTGCACATCAAGGGTTCCCAACATCGTCATGGTCCTGAACGACGACCCCCACTCAAGTCCTCCGTGTATCCTCCTTCCCGCCCCTGCCCACCCCCTTCACTGGCGTCCCCGCCTCACTCTCGCTCACGACCACCTTCCCTTCCCTTCCCTTCCCTCCCCTCCCCACCTCGTCTCGACCTCGCCCTCTCCGCCGCGGCACCCCACAACAATCTCCCGCCTCACCACACCCTCAACACAACCGCCGCCGCCGATAGCACCTGCTTAAGCATCAGCCCAGTCCAAACGCCGCGCCCACCCCTCTCGCGGATCCATCGGGTCCGTATAACCCTCAACTTTCAAGGAGCCGCGAGCGCAGCTCTCACGTAAACCTCCGGTAGGAGAGCAGCGTGCTGATACGCGGCGGCGCTTTGCAGAAATAAGGACAGGGGCGATGCAGGTCTCCGTCGTCGTCCGACAGGCGGGCGACGCTGGTGACGGCTAGGGCATTGTGAAGTGATAGTGGAGGGAGGGAGGGAGGGAGGGAGGGAGGGGAGGTATGTGAGAGTGTTCCCTCGTTGGATTCGCCAGTAGTTAGTGTCTCCTTGCTTCATTCTCCCGAGGTTTATGAGCGATATATACAGCTCAGGATGGAGCACGTCGACTTCGACTTCCGAGGGACGATTATCATTGCACGAAAGGATGTCGAAAAGACCTGACGTGTAATGACGAGAAGCAGTTGGAAAAGCGGGGCGGGTCAGTGGGACTGGACGTTGTCAATCTAAATATTGAGGCGGGTAACACAGGTTGGGACGTTGATCGTACACATGAGCGTCGATCACGCCGGCAAATGAGGGTGAATGGGGGTGGAAGCTGGCAAGTGCGAGTGCGAGTGCGAGGGAATGGGAATGGGGGTTACGAAGGAGGAGGAAAGGACAAGGAGGGTATTGGATCTATAACGAACTGAGGGAGCGGGAAAGAGAGGACCCAGTGTACTCGTATCAAAATCTGAGGTCTGCGCGCATCCATGCAGCGCGAAGAGTAGATAAAGCCTGTCAAGGGGCTGAATAAACGTGTGCGAGGTGGTGATTATGCAAGAAGGAAGAACGCACTGTAGATCAATGACAACACTACCCTTCTCATCATTGCTTACTCCCACTCATAGTCGCAGGTTTACTTCGCCACAGCTTCTACGCATTGACGACCAGGAGTTGTTTGCCACAGTCGTTTACTGAGACACTATAAGCAGAAAAATAATGCGAATGAGCATCCTCGTCGATTACAACTTGTGTTGGATACGTACTTTTCATTCATCATAAACCAAAATGGAAAGGTCGGACTCCCACTGACTGGCAGTTACAGTTTTCATGGCGAAGGAGGGCACATCGAGTACAGAGATTCGTTGTGGATGAGTCGTTGTAGATGGAATAAACCGACGAAAGCTGATTTTTTCGAAGGCTGAGATAAGCTTATATAATTTGCATTAGATAAGACAATTGATGTCCCTCTTTCTCCCAATGGCGTCGACAAACCACTTCTTTTCCTTACTGTATTCTCAGTCTCTACGATGCCGAATCGGTGACTCCGAAAACATCTAATAAAACAGACTCAGCTCACAAACTACCCACGTAGACTCGAACGACGAAAATGGCTTCATCACGAGTCTCATTCGTCATTGGTCTGTAAACAACTTGTCGAATTGACCCGGATTTCCTTCTTCATTCCTCTCTGGGCGTGATTAAAGCACTCGAGCGATACTGTGTGACTTCTGGGTAGCTTATTTTCCCGTTCGAAAGCGCTAGGCTTACGGCGAAACCTTCGAAACCTCTGTGGTCACTTGTGTCTGTTACATTTGCTTTATCGCTCGGTTTCGACTGTCTGTGAGTATTACTGCGAAAGGACCTACGGAACAGGTACTTCGCTGAGCGAATTCCGAGTTGAGTTAGCGTTTGTGAGCTGGAGGACCTCATTTTGTACGTTTTCCTCCTCCTTTCCACCGTTTTAGCGTTTACTGATGCAGTTTTAGTACCTACGAGAAAGAGGACATTATTTTTGGTCTGACTGAATCAGTCGCTTCCACCGTATCGACGGCTATGACTTTTATGTCCAACTGACTGTCGTGCAAGTTCTGCTTTTGGATGGATTCACTGTCCTGATGTTTTGTCTCTTAGTTCTTTGTTACAAACACATAGTCTTCGCTTGGTTCCTGCCAAACCGCACCTAGTTGACGCAATGATTTTCGTGTTGATCTTCTCACCTACGAGTGAGTACCACTTGTATTATAAATTGCAGGTTTCCCCACCAAATCAACTTCTCCATTCCTTCACCGTCTTGAAATCTAGGTTGAAAAAGCATATACAAATTTCATCCCGGTTACTTCGCCTACACATCTTACATTCAAAGCAGACTTTACTTTCACCAGACTCGCCTCTCCTCATCTACCGATCTATCGTCACTGCATAGGCACCTGCTCAACGAACTCGAACGTCTCAGAGCCTGCCACTCCAGTCTGCCCTTTCCACCCGCAATTATTCTCCACACCTCCCGGAACCTTCTCCGTATGAAACGCGACCTGCCCCACACAATCCCCGTACTCAAACGCCAAGCTCTGCGTCCCCACTGACCCCGCATGCGTCGTAGTCGGGTTGCCAAAAATCGTCTTCTGATACGGCAGACGCGCACAGTGATTCGGCGGCTCGCCGCCATTCCACGGATACCACTCCACGAATCCCGCATGACTCCCCAGAATCCCCAGCGACCCGACGGGGAGCAGGAAACTCCCAATATGGATCTGCTGCCCCGTAACTGTATCGATCGCAGTCCCTACCCACAGCCTGTTCCCCGGCGTCCTCACTTGGAAGTTGTACGTCCTCCCATACACGACGTTCCACTCAAAGCTGCACGACACCCCGGGGCCGCCGTCCGCGCCGGGGGTGCAGTTCGGGTCAGACGTCGTGGTGCCAGCTGCGAAGCTCGAGAAGACACCGTGCAGGACGGGGGAGCCGCCGCGGTCGGGGCGCGGCTGGATGCCGATGTATCCTATGGCAGGGAGCCCGACGAAGCCGAATTGCTGTGCGAAGTAGTACCCCGAGATGTGGTCCGCTTCGACGATGGTGAGGGGGAAGGTGATGTCGGTGAGCCCTGTGACGGGCACGTTGGTGACGCTCCAGCTCAAACCGACTAGAGCGTGCGCGCTGGGAAGAGCACTGGTGAGTAACGCGAGAAGCGCTTTGGTTGGAGAGATTTTCATGGCGCGCTGATTGATTTTGGATAATGAAGTGCGACTGCGGGTAGATCCTGTTCGCTACATACTGGCTTTTGTAGAAAATTCCAAAGGTGAAAAGCCTCTCTGAGGAAGTCTCCGAAGTGAAGTGTAATTAATGTCGATGGACAGACAGCTAGCTTGCACTACCGCTACGACTTCAAATTTCAGGTCGGGAATAATGGAATCCCGTGTGGATACACATCTCCGCACTACATTTTCCCCTCGCACGGCCCGCTATTCGGTCGTTCTGCTCAGTTTGGGACTACATCCTGGCAGTATACGTTAATTCTATGGATCCTATGACATCTCTGATCGACCTTCGTGCGTTGATTGCCCGCCTTTCGTCCTCCTTGCTTTAATGTCTGATCATTTGATCAAGGTTCACCGGTTTAAACTGGGATTTATTCTTTAGGTCCGCTTGAACACGATGTTTTTTCAAATTGCAAAGGAAACTAATAGGAGAGACTACAAGAGGATGGCCAACGTAAACGATCCGCTCAGTCTCTCAGAAAGGCGATATCAGACATCAAAACGCATCTGTATTCTGCATCCGAAAAGAGACAATGACCGTGTGGAGGGTAGGGAGAGCATGGGCCAGAGTCTCATTGTGGAGAACAGTTTCATTATTTCAGAAGAGTTACATGCAGTGTCCATAGTTCGAGCATCAAAGAAAATCTATAATACGTATTATTTAAAGAAATTGTAATAACACCGCCATATTTTACCAGAACTGCAAAGACTCGAGGCTAGACTTGTCAGGACAGCCATTCACCTCGAGTACTCGGATACCACGCACCCACACGTTCCAAGCAATTTTTAGGAAGGATAAGGACTCACAACGCAAGCGTAAATCACTCACCGTCGGATTGGCTCTCCGAAGCTGATAACGGAGAATCTGGAGGACACCAAGATGGAATGAGTAGGTCCTTGATGCGGCCCGTTCTGCATATATGTACGTCCTCTTCACCTGCGTATCGAAAATACGAGTTGGTGTGCACATTGGGATAGAATTGGATGGAAAGAGAACCAACTGACCGGCTGATTAAAATTCGTGACATGAGATATTTTTCGACATTCATTAATCCTTCTCCTAACACGGGTTCAACTCCGCCGAGGACTGGGAAGGAGGAGACCAGGATAGTACTTGGGAGATTGAGAAAAAATTTAATGTTGCAGGACTGACGGTCAACGCTTCAAAGGAGGTCACTGATAGAATAAATTGGGAAATTCTGCTATCGGTCGGCTTGAAAATTTCCGCTGATCTCAAGCGAAAGGGTTTTAACCTCTTGAAATTTGAAAGAAGGTAAGGATGCAAAAAGGTCTCCGATTATACGACTGGTGTGATTAAAAGTCAAGCAACACCTTTCGGCTGGATTTATTTGCATAAGGAAACCCGTATATTGCACCAACTCAAAGATTAAAAGAGCATGATTTCCTTTATGGAAGGGGTGGGTATCTGTTGTACTGAGGAGAGGGAATTGCCGGCGCAGATGATGCAGAGCTGTCGTCTATCAGGCGTTCAAGAAGAGGCATGTTGGGGTTTATATCACGGACGGAAACTCTATCACTTAAGGCAAGAACTCGGATGTTTGACAACCACGGAGCACCCAGGTCGAACTTGATATTGGGGGCATAAAATACACGCTAACGGGGAGCGTGGTTGTTGAAGGCGACGAAGTCGGGTGAAGAGAGAATGTGCAATTTTTTCAATCCAAGGGATTCCGAGTCACAAAAAGATACGGCTTAAAGTGCAAGGGAAGACGGTAACGTGTTCAAATACAAATTGAGAAAATCGAAACGAATCAGCGGGTGTCCATCTGGCGGCTCGATCGTCGATTTCAACTTCCAGCCCTAGCGCTGAGACTGACGGCCGTCGAAGACGAGTGCATCCGTAGATTTTTTTGTAAAGTAACCTGTTGGAGATCGATCCGGCACTTGCTAGAAAAGATTAATAGTTCGGGCGCTTAATTAGTAATTGGCTTAGTAATTCTGTTCGGACGCGACTACATAGTACTAGAATATTGAAGATACGTAGTTTACATGTATATAAAGGCTCTGTAGGAGCCAGTAAATAATATCTCTTAAATTCTACATTAATTCCAACCAATCATTCCAATATAACCCTTTCTGAATGTTGACTTATGGCCAAACCGATTTGACCGATGTTATTCAAGTTGGACAAGCCGGAACGGGATCACTTTAGGTGAGCTGGGAAATGCTCGTTGATCCGAGGGCATCTGGACCTCGGACGCTCATATTTTGGAGTATATTCTTGCCTGCTACTTAATTACCTAGACCACATTTTAAAGACATCTCAATACAACACGCCTTGTCATTCATGCGAACGAAATTCAAAGACCACACATTAATCACGTCTAGAGCGTTTGAGTACGGACTGAAGACCTGCATCGGCAGCGAGGAATGACCCGGACACCGGGTACTCGCTGCCTGAGCTTTGGTTAGCAGAGAGTAAAGCTGAAATATAATCAGAATGAAGGGATGGGTGGCGCGAAATAGGTGCGACATACGCTTGTAGTTCGACCCATAAGTTTCTTGAAGAGCGGGCATCAGGGGTTAGGAATAATACCAGAAAAATAGCGATTGAAATGGAATACACACCATGAGTCTGAGCCAAAGCCTCTGCGAGTTTCTCGTTGAGTTCTTGCATCAAGTGTAAGTCGATAATTGTTAAAAATGTATCGGAGTAGACTTACTTGTGTTTTCCTCCTCCATCGTTTTAATTCTCTTGGCAAAATCTTGTGTCGAGTTGAGTTGGAACCAACGGAAATGTGAAATGGACAGAGCTCACCCTTATTTTCCTCGCGAGCCTGCATCAGTCTTTCGGTGTAGAAGTCCAGGCGGATGGTCATGCCTCGGGTGGTCTATTAGCGGGTATAAATGAGAGTCAAGAGCGGAACTCACGTTTTATCTTTCGGGTCGCGTCTCCAAGCTCGTCTTCGTATGATTTTCGTACGACCTCGTGGCCTTTGATCTCAGCGGAAAGCTGCGCCTCGAGTTCGACTGGAGATCATGGTTGTACTTCTTTGTTGGAGGCATTGAGGAAGGAAAAGCTTACTGATCCTCTCATCCGATTTCATCTGACGACTGTCATAGAGTTCCTTGAGTCTCTGCGCGTCCAGCTTCTGTGCACTCATTGCCTCCCTCATCTCGTACAAAGTCTCGGGGTCATCAGGAAGAAAGAGAGGCGTGAATTGGCGAGGAGGTGGCCACTTTGGATTATAACTAGAGGCAGAGTCGTTGTACGAAGTCGGTGTAGAAGTAGGCATGATGGTAGTCGGAGGATAAGAGCGAAAGCAAGATGGACGCGCTGACAATGTGGAGTCCAAACAAGAACAAAAAAGCTTATTGACAGAAGACCAAGAGGAAAACTCCGAAACTGGTTTGAAAGGATGATTGGGGCGTAAATTGTGATTACCGAAACTAGATGTTATTAGCAGAGGATCTAATACAATGTTAAGAGTATTTGGTGGTGTACTACCCAGCGCTGTGTAGAGGTTGGTGGGTACTATGCAGCGCTATGTAGAGCCATGTCGGTACTATGCAGCACTACGGCACTATGGCGAAATGAATACGTCACTATGCGATACTATGTCCGTGGCGTGACGTGCTATGGCTCACTATGCCGAAAATCCAACATTGCTGATGCAACGACATCTTGACTCGTTCTTTTCCGCTTCTACATACGGTGAATATCACACATGCGGAAGCAACCCGGTGGAGAACCTTCTCCTCCAGATTGAACGACATAGCTCAGATTCGCCATCGTCTGAGTTGTCCCCTGATGACGAATAAAGTTCATTAGTCCAGTGTGGCAAAATTTCCTGATAACTTCTAACGACGAAGACACCCATGTATGGGCTATAATTTGGGTTAGTATTACTTAGTAATTTTAGAATGTTACAGGTAAACGTCATAGCAGATTTACATGGCGAGAAATTAGCGTTTCGAAAAATTCTCATTCAAGAAACACGCCAGCGTGCATGGATGGGTCCGTGGTTTACGACCACAATTTGAGTGCGTGCCACATACAGTAAGGCCTGAGTTTGCATCCAAGGCGCTGAAAAATATCAGCATCGACTCGTAGTTGGCCTGAATTGAACCTGCGTTGACTAAGTAGAGCAGACAACACTCATCAAAGACCCATTAAAAATTCACCGTCCAGCCAAGTCCAGCCCAAGTCCAGCTGGCCAGATTGTTAGACAGGACAAAAATTGCTTGCTCGAACTCGATTCCTTTCATACACATTCGAAATGACAAGTACACCCGCTTCAGGTTGAGGAAAGACGCCTCAGCGAACGTGAGGATTAAAGTAGGAAAGGAGAATTGACGTTGATTGGACCGGAGCAAGATAAACACAATGATAAGCTTCGAGCCTATCCATTACTCTACTTGGTAATCTCGTTTCGTATTTATAACCCCCGCCCCTCCCCCTCTCCACGGTCTGAGACGAAAACCTTTCATCAACCTCCGCGACAATTCCTCTGTCTTCCACCTCTTCCCCCCTTCCCGCTAGCCTTATACCATGACCAATCCGCTCAACGGGTAGAGGCGTACACTGTGCGGGCTGACGCGGACGGCCTGGGTCGTTGATGCTACAGAGCGGACGGAAAGAAGAGCGCAGATTAGCTTCCCGCCGTCGTTTTGCTTGCTGCGTTACTTCGACCCTCTTGCTTTCAGCGCAGCAGGAGCGTCGTCATTCAGATCGTGGGGGTCAAAGGGCATCACTGGAGATCGAGTTGCTCGACCCGCACGCCGGGTGCGAGGGGGAGGAATGGGGAGAGCCGGTTGTGTTCAGAGCAGGTGTCTTCTTTCTCGTGAACGCCAGTTGAGACGTCAGCGTCTACGTTGTCGTCGACGTCAATCGATTGTAACCGGCTCTGCGCCGTCGGTCATGCGCGTGTAGTAGTAAGTACGCAGGTGTCGATCGGGTTACCCCTGCATCTTACTGCGCCTGCACCCCGTCACCCTCTCGCCATGCCCTCTTCATACCCTCGACTGCTGCGGACCATCCTCCACTCAAACCCCGACGCCGCCGGCGTCATGCACGACTTCGTTCTTGTACGTCCCACCTCGGCGTTAGGGTAGGCGTCGCGCCAGTTATGCTATTGCTGCTACGCGTCGTCGCGGTCCTTTTGTAGCAGGGACGCAATGAAGGGGCAGCGAGGGGGTGGAGGATTTAGATGAGTGGGGCGGGGGTGAGCAGGGGAGGGGGGCGATGTAGATGAGAAGGGGCGAGCAGGGAGGAGGGAGGAGGGAGGAGGGGGAAGAGCGTGAGAGCGCGAGAAGTATAGCACGCGGCGGGCGGGGGCGGCGCGCCCACAGCAGAGTCAGCGGGAGGATGGGAATAGGACAACGGCACGGGGGTAGAGGCTTGGGTGAGGAGGGGCAGAATGAGTGTAGGGTAGAGGGGTAGTGGTGCGCTGGATGCAAGATCCTTGCGGCGCAGACACAGACGCGAGCTCGCGCGTTGTAAGCGTCAAAGGTGCGGGTGAGGCGGAAAACATGGGAGGGGGGAAGACAAGGAACGGGACTGAAGGAAGGAAAGGGTGGGGGCGGAACGCTGGTGCAGCAGCACGATCGGGGAAGGTGAGCTGGAGTAGATCCAGAGGCGGCCAGCAGGCTTGAGACGGGATGAGATGGGTGATGGTGTTCCTTTGGCGTGGGGTGGACTGGATGCGTGGCTCCCGCGGAGTCAGCACAGACGGGATGACTTCCTATCTCAACATCGGTGGGTGCGGGGTGTGCTTTCCTTGGAAGTTAGATTGCTTCCGAAGAAAAGGAGCGGGATCGGCTACGTCAGGAATAAGAGCGCGAAATGGAAATGGAGAGAAGAACGATGACTCACTGGAGCGTGTTGGGGTCTTCAACAGCACAGGCAGGTCGGGTGCGACGTGTATGCAGGGAAGACGCGCCAAGGGACAAATGCAGACCCGGATCCTGACCCTAGAGCCCTGTATATCACCCTCAAATCTTCTCCAACGTCTTCGTATTCAAAACCACAGGGTTGTGTCGAGTTCACCCCACTTCCATTCTGCTCAAATTAACCTGCATTCTCTGCCTGCCAAAAACCCAGAGGGACACGAAGAGGCGTGCCCGCGAGATTCACTAGGGTTTCAATAGGCCCACGCGTTTGATAGGTCCGCAAGGTGGCTTGGGGACGGAACGACTGCGGAGGCGGGGTGAGCCGCAAGGCCGGGAGGCGAGCGGCGCATATCCCGTGTGTGCGGGGCGGGGCGGGGCGGGGCGACGAGGAGGGCGCGGTACGAGGCAGGCCCTAATGTGCTTCCTGATACAAACGTTCGTTGGCGCGGAGGTGCTTGGACGAGCGCATGAGTCGAGGCCTACTATGGGGAAGGCGACGTAAGTACTCAGGTCGGAAGAAATAGCGAGAAAAGACTCACCCAGGCGATTCAAACCGATTAAAGGCAGGGTGCGCGAGCAGATTTTCGTGCAAAAAGGGCTACAGAAGCCAGGACTGGTGGGGAGATGGGTTGACACGAACCCCAGTCCAGTTAGCGCCTCTGCTGACTATCTTCCAGTAGAACCGACGCCGGCTGCTCCGCAATGGTCGCTGCTGTGGCGACCAGCGTCGGGACTCTCCAGAGATGGGCCAGCGTACGAGGTGGTGTTGAAGGAGTCGGAGGGAATCGCATAAACGAACTTGTCATGTGATCCGGCGCGGTCTTGTGACCTGAGGCATACGACACACTCTCGGGGGATGAAGCTGAAGGCGACTCATGATGCGCTTCTTCCTCAACGAGCTGTATCCATGCGTTCGACCGTCATTAATTAATTAACGCGTCATTTTTGAGGCTTCAGATTTCAAAAAATGGAGTTCGAAAGAATTAGACGAAATTTCTGTTTGAATGCGGGTATGAAGGGCAAGGAAGGGGATGGAACGGGGGGAACGGAGACGCTGCAGTGATATTATGAGTGATTCTATTCGTGTTTTACAGATGACTAGTCGGTGTTACTCCCCAGCGCTGCACCGCTATTCGGAGAAGGGTCAGCCGAATTCAAATCCGGAGCGATAATAAAACGAGGTCATCAAATTGACTTAATATAGAGCAAAACTTCGGCGTTTCAGCTCAGAGACCAACAGAACCCAATTTCCAAATCGCGAGCTGAGAGATCCGCTTCATTTAGAGCTGGTCGTTGACCTATATTTGAAGACAACAAATCAGCTACGTACGGCTCGTGACAATGCTTTCCAATATGGCGCTGAGGGTCGCGATGCAACCCGCATACTGGTAAGCGAATCAGACGACTGGCGCTGTATCCGACGTTGACCTGAGTGGGAGAGTTGTGAGACTTGATTAGTGCTGCTATTTTTTCTCAGAAACCTTATACTTCGCTAAGAACCGTCCTTATCGAATCTTGTCCATTCCGAATTGGTGCAAGCACGACTCGGACCAACCAGACGCATGCCCGCGTGGGATGAAAGCGCTATATGCTGAAAACAACGGTGGAGATTTTTGGGAAGAAAGTCAGAACTTGCATGAAACTATTCCTCTTCTTGAACCTCGTTTGAGTAGTGTTGCGGCTTCAAGCACCCCCCACGAAACCGTACATATTCGGCGCTCAAATCTCAGAGAAGATCTTCTTGGTCAAGGAACACCCTCGTCGGCCGACTCTCCACGCTTGTTTTCAGCCTCAGCGCCGCGGGTCCGCATTGAACAATCAAGCCGGGCACAGGTACAGTTGCCCGACCTGTAATTCTCCCGAATCGCCGAGTTCTCAATGCGCATGTATGTATCTGCTCTTGTCTCCCTTAGACTTTGAAGCATCTATGTAGGCATCAGCCAACTAGAAATCCACTCCATCCGCGGTGTTTTTCGAATTCTTGACCCCCAGGCAGATCTTTGTTTTCGTTTTAATTTGACTTTCTATTTACAGGCTCGATGTTAACCTTGGTTGTTCACGGCTTCCTACCCTCGATATTGCTTGATTTGTGCTATAATCTGTCAACGAATGGCAGGTATCGGTATCTAGAACATCCAAATATTCGTTTGTACTTCAGAAGGGAGGTGCTGCTCAATGTATCTTACACATAATACCAGATGCTCGCTTCATCGCCATAGGATGGTGTACTCTGAATAATAGTCCAAGTCAAGCACCCTCACAGTCACTCGACAGCCTCGTGTCGTTGAGGCTGTGCTGAGGGTCGATCGATATCGATTTCCTGGTTGATAACAGTTCCTCCATAATACAAAGTACTCATCGTCATATTAACATGGCAGAATTGAACACCACAGAGTCTCTGGAATCGACACTCTTTTATCACTACCCACCTCAGCAGATTGATTGGACTCAAGATGGAACCACCAGCGCAAAGCCACCGATTTCAAGCCTCCCAAACGATATCTTTTGGAAGATTTGCGGGTTAAATGCAGATATGGAGACCGAAATCTGGAGTGTTAATAGAATAGCGGCAATTAATACACTGCGATATAGCTCCCAGGTGTGTTCAAGCTGGCGACAACTTATACTGTCGTTTTCGTCGCTCTGGGCTCGGGTCATCAACCTCACCCATCTTAAAGGCGATGAATGGAGGGACGAAGTTCTACAAAGGACGAATGGGTCACTTCTTTCCATTTTGTGGTGTCAGTCAGGTTCTGACCTCCTCGAGGAAGTCGTCATAGAGACTCTCGAACGACATTGGGATAGAATCAGATCGCTTGAACTCTGTCTTCGGAGTATTCGATCGATTGACAAATTCATTCTCGGGCAGTATTGGGAGATTTTCGGGCATCCATCAGAGGTTCTGGAAACCTTTCGGGTCACCTTCCAGCCGGATCAAGAAGAAGAAATTATTACTACTCCTCCCAACTTCACTATATTTAATGGCGTCGCACCTGCGTTGCGTGCATTTGGCCCTCCCAGGATCAAATTCAAGTTGGACGCTCCATGGCTGGCAAACCTTCGATTGCTTTCCCTGAGTGGCCGACTATCTGTGGACGATCTGATTCAAGCACTTCCATATATGCCCGTCCTCGAATGCCTCATAGACAATTCTAACTCGATTGTCAGCACACGAGATGTGTTCTCTTCCCTACCACAAATCAGAGCACCATCCATCAAGGAAATTATATTTAACTCTTTTTCTGATATCGGGCCGTATCTGGATTTCCTCGTGCAATTAAAACCAGCATTCGGATGCCATTTGTCGTTCTGTCACTTCAGTACGACACTCCACTCGGAAAAGGTTACCCTGGCCAATCAAGTTCTCTACGATTACTCCAGATGCTGTGATTTTGCCAGCGCAAAGCACATTCACCTCAATTTGCATCCCAGTGAGCTCAATTTCAGAGCTGAATTTCTGCATAAGGGGAACTTCCGTTTTAACATCAGGCCCAGTTCGCACGACACGGATATCACTTTCTCGGCTTTACCTCCTGTTATATTTGAAAATGCTCAAACGCTTTCGCTTCAAATCCATCGGGTTCCTTTTGAACCTACAGACAGCAAGATTGCTCAATTCATTTTATCATTCCCATCCGTCGATACTTTGATCACTGACATCGTCACTTTGAAATTCTTGCTCCATCTTCCCGTCGACGTCCTTGCCCTCTCCTTTCCACTCCTCCGCACGGTCAAAATCCCTTCTCTGCTGCACGAAGGAATCTCAACTATTAAACGATTTCTCATATCACGAATTTCGGCAGGCCGACCAGTTGGCTTTCTTTTTCTGACAATCACTCGTTATCTCTTCACAGACCTACGGTCTCTGGACGAATTTACGGGTCTCGTTCTAGTTCTTCAATCCAGCCCCTTTCAATCCGACCCCGACAAATTTCAACGTACATGTGGAAGCGGCAACATTGAGGATCTTCTCTTCATGCCTGACGAGTCATAGGCTTATGATCAATTGGATTTAGATCTACCTTATGGCAAGTCTTCCTTTCATAGTCCTAGGCTACTTCAGCTGTTAAGTGTAGTTTTAGTAATTACGGCATTTTCGGATAACGATAGTATGTAGGTAGAAAAGCACTAGATGAGAGCGCTACTTACATAGATGGCCAACTTTTCATGTGGGTTTGAGCAGTCTTCGTGGCGGAGGATGACTACGTAATATGAGACCTTACCTCGTATCTCGAACTGAAGCGCGCTTCGACTCTCGTTATCGCTATACTCGGTTCTTTTTCGATTTCCTGATCCAAGGGACTCTTCATACGGTTTTCTGGGCTCAGTTGGATAATAGTCGCATCAATATCCTTCAGATCCGATGATAAGAAACGGTTTCAGTGCATCTCGGAACGAAGACGGAATGTTAATAAATATAACTCTTCCTTTTTGTCTACTTTAGCTGTTGAGTGTACTGTTAGAGGTTGCGGTATTCGCGGATAATGATGGTATGTGGATGCAGAAGCACTGGATGAGAGTACCGCTAATATAGAGCCAACTTCTATGTGGACCTGGACAGTCGTTGCGCCTAGGAGTTGGGTATATAAGTAACATAGGGCTATACTAGTATGGCATAAAATTAGTCACCAAACTCCCCAGAATATCATCATGAAGCTGTCTCAAGCTCTCTATTTCGTTATCGCGCTTCTCCTCGCGGCTCCTGCTGCTGCTACCTGTAACGGAATAAATAGATATGCCTGTATGCTTTCCGTCAAAGAGCGAACTCCGACGGAAACTGCGGCATCGCTCTGAGATCAGACATCTGAGCAGGATAATCTCGCGGGAGTTGCACCTAACACTGCTGGGCCTGAACTATTTTGACGAGAGTCAAAATGCTGGAGCACGTCGCTCAAATTTTGCTCTGGCATTTTGCCTTCTTGTGTGCCCCTCAAGTATGAGAGCAAAATGCCTGAGGAAAATCTAAGCGACGTGATTCGTCCTTTTGACTGTCGGCAAAAATATCCCACCTTAGCAGTGTAATTTGAACGTATGTTAGTGGTTTCTCCGAATTGCAAATGTTGATTATCAGTCTTCAGCTTTGATTTTTAAGGCGGTAGCTCATGCCTCGAAACATCGAACTACATATTGTCCATCATCCGCGACCCTCGCCGTACCTGGACATATTTCGTTGATTTTATAATCTGTTTGCGTGTCCTATTTTCTGCCTCCCAACTCGTTTTGCATCAATTTTCCGTTTTTCGCTCATCCACCAGCTTATTATTTTATCGTCGATTCTATAGCTGTTATTCGTCTGCTGCGTCGATTTTTTGTCATTATCCACCCGTTATATGTAGTTGGTCCGTCCTTAAGATAAATGGCAGTTTTGATGTCACCATAGCTTTAGTATCTCAGGGTTTGTCGTCGTTGGCTAACGTGCATTCTGTTCTTAGACGTGTTCTTTCTTCTGATTACTCAAAAGTAGACGATGCCGAATGATTTTTGTGTCCCTTTCCGAGGTGCGCAGCCAGTTTCTCGAAGTGTTCGCCGGCTAAAACAGTTGTCAGCAGTTCAGTCTTGCCGTATCTGGCGCTGGGTTCATCTTGCGCACTGATAGTCTCCCTTCTCGTCATCATCCCCGAAGATGAAGGACACTCGTATCCCTGTAGTTATACTCCTTCAAGTTCAAGTCCGAGGCATTCCCAACACAATGTCGATGGCTAGTAGCATCTTGCCACCTCAATGTCAAACCGCATCAATACCCCCCCGTTGTCAAAAACGCAGACGCCTTGCAGCTATGCATTCCTATCCACTTCCATGCTACACAATCTCGTCGTTCTGAACTCCCCCACTGTCCCAGACAAATCCTCGAACATTGAGGCGACTGTTTCTACTGCCACCCCCTTCCTGCGAGCTTCATCGATCATCTGCTTATCGTCATACGCCCGCTTCTTCCTCGCTCTTGTACTCCTTCTGCGAAATGGACTCGTCAATGTGTCAAATTGCCGAGTCTCGTTGACACACAGAAGGTTGGCATTGGTTCATGTAGGAAGGGCGGGCGGCGGATGGATGTTGCGTATGTCTCACCGGATGGCTGTAACGGTCGTCGACGCTACAGGCGATGGAGGAGCGGACGGGAGGAAGGGCTGGACGACCTTGCTGTGGAGAGAATTCGGGGTTCGCGGCTCGGGGAAACAGCACCAGTAGGAGGCAGGGGCAGAGGCAGGCCTACCCTCAGAAGCATGGTGGGAGTTGGCGGCGACTTCGACGGCGTGGATGGAGTGGGGAGTACAGCGGGAAGCAGGCTCATCCGCCGCCGCGCCATTGATGCACATGAATGTCGACGGCGGTGCGGGAAAAGGTGTCATCGTCGTGCTGGCCCTCCCGCCTATTCGAGACGCAGGAAGTTGGACCGGGTGCTACGGGACGAAGTGCACATCATGGGTTCGCAGTCGCAGTCGTTGGCGCTGCAGACGGGGTGGTAGTGCAGGCCGGAGTGAAAGTGTAGATGAAGGCCCTGTGGAAAAGATGCGGTCCTCGAGGATACGCAGTACGAAACCCCGAACCTCCCAGCCTTCAACGCCGCTCCCGTCGTCACGTCCGACATCTTGCCCCTACCCTTCTTCCCGCCTCGGCGGCTAGGGCAAACTCTCGCCCTGGTCCGGCTGCCCGATTGCGGTTGTATGGGTGGTGGTCTGTGCACATTCTGGCAATGCGACGGGGCGGGAGATGGGGGCGGGAGGTAATTCTCGGGGGCGTGGCATGTGGAGTAGGAGCTGAAGCAGGAGGGGAGGGACAGCGGGGTGAACAGCAGGCGTAGGGGAGGGGAGGGGCAGGACGGCGAAGGGGAGGGGCGGGACGGGACGGGGAGTACGGCGAAGGGAAGGCTGTGACGGGGCAGGGCTATATGCTGGATGTGGGTTTCTTGCAGCGGTGACGCAGACGTGGACGAAGCGATCCAGCAACTTTGAGGTAAGGGTTCATACTCTCGGCATGTTCGCTGGCTAAATTCGTTGCTGGAAGATCAAGATTGTACTCTGTTATCTCTGCCCCCCAACGTGTCCAGCCAGTGTTTTAACCTCATCCTTCTCGACGCCAGTGACATCATCAATGGAACCTGGAGCAACGACGTGATACGCCTGCTACAACCTCGTTCTCGTCCCTGCGAAACGTGGTCGTAGATGTTTTGACCTCCTTTTAGTCGACGCTTGCAAAGCTTGAAGAAAGGGACGCCAGCGGGAGGGCCGGAGCGTGGCAGATCCTGGTGTACGTCTTACCGATTGATGGCCAAGATCGTCAATGTTACAGGCGATAGAAGTGTGAGCAGGAAGATGAGCGTGCATGAACTTACGCTGGGAGGACTCGGGCATCGGGGAATCCCGGGAGAACGCCGAGCTCGAGGAACATCACCCTTGGAAGACAACTACGACTTCCGTCTTCTTGCTTGTTCTTTTCCTTCAAAGCTCTCGCCGTCGCATTGATTGTGCGTTCACTTTTGGCCCTGAATGAAGCATCCAGAGGAATACTCCACCCAGAGCCAACACGAAGACGAGGACGAAGATGACGTACCACAGGTGGGATACTCAACGCGCGGTCGTCCTCCATCGCGATCTCCCCTCCTCACCCCAAACTTCGTATTTGCAATCCCTCACAGGGCTTCCAACGCCGCCCCCGACGTCGTGTATGACTCGTACCCCTGCCCGCCTGCCTGGACGTTGGGGTAAACCGTTGTGCTGGTCCGACTGACGGCGTTACTGGTGATAGTGCGCGTACACGTTGGGGCAGGGAGTGGAGAATAGATAGCGATGGGGGATGGGGCCGAGCAGGGGTTGAAGTTAGAGAGCAAGCGGGGCTGGAGGGAGACGGGGTTCAGGAGTGGAGGGGGCTGGATGTCGGGAGCTTGCGCGGGAACATGGACGGCGGGAGGCGGGCATGATGGTACAGCGGAAGCATGGCTCTGCGGGTGGTGTGAGGTTCGTGCGCTGCCAGCGCGGACGCCTCGTACATGGACGCAGACGCTGGTGCGCATCGTGATGCAAGCATTCCAACATACTCGTCAAACAGAAGGCTGAAACGGGTGCAGGAAGGGGTGGTACTCGATGTCGGGGGCGGGACGACTGTAGGCGAGAAGTGCGTCATACAGGTTCGTAGTCGCAGTCCTTGGTGATGCGGATGGAACCGGCTCGCTCCCAGCGCGTCGGAACGTTCGCGACGCCGGCAATTCGAGCCTCGAAGCGCCAGACGTCGTTCGACCGTCGTCATTCTCTATCTTGGTACCTCCTCCTCAACCCAACCCCGTATGCCCACCGCCCTCCTTCCTGAAGCCGGAATTCCAACTCCTCCACCGTCGCCGTGTAGGACTTACGCTCCTGCCCGTACTACCTCTGCAGTTGACGCATAATGTTGCGCAGCGCCGACCACGGCGCATGGCCGAAATTTCCTCCCAAATTCCCAACTCCGACACCGAGCTTCATCATTGTATGATGAGGAACCCGAGGTGACCGACTCATAATTTTCTTAAGATTGTAATATGTATTTTTGGATCTACATAAAGTAGATTTAACTTCTAAATTGGCGGGACTGTATATATACCTATTATTTTAGTTATTAGTCGGTTTTTTGAAAGGATTTGGTGCAGCGGAATGTATGTACTCTAGTGATCAAATAGTGATGGGCGAGTCGAGTTTGAAGTTCACGTCCGGAGCTTGAGCTTCGTTCAGCACATGATCATCTCAAACGTGGTTACAACGACGCATGTACAAGGGCAGGAAACAAAGTACTCTTCGTCTTACTACCATGACAGAATTGAACACCGCAGAGTCTCTGGAATCAACACTCTTTCATCATCGCCCATCTCAACAGATCGATCAGACTCGCGATGGAACCACCAGCGTAAAACCACCAAGTTCAAGCCTCCCCAACGATATCGTATGGAGGATTTGCGGGTTAAATGCCAGTATGGAGAGCGAAACCAGGGAAATAACGGCAATTGATACGCTGCGACTTAGCTCTCAGGTGTGTTCAAGCTGGCGACAACTGATCCTGTTGTCTTCATCGCTCTGGGCTCGGGTCATCAACCTCTCCCGTCTTGAGGCCGCTGAATGGAGGGACGAGGTCCTTCAAAGGACGCACGGATCACTTCTTTCTGTTTTCTGGAACCAGTCGCATCGTGGCTCTTCCGAAAGAGTCGTAATGGACTTCCTTGAATGTCATTGGGGACGAATTAGATCGCTTGAACTCCACCTCGCGAGTATCTGTTGGGTTGACATATTCAACTTCGCGGACTATTGGAAGATTTTCAAGTGCCAATCACAAGTTCTGGAGACATTTCGGATGAGCTTTAAGTCGAATGGAGAACAACCAATCGGAAGTACTCCCACCTCCTTTGTTATCTTCAACAACTTCGCACCTGCCTTGCGTGTATTTTCCGCGCCGAACATCAGGTTCAAGTTGGATGCTCCGTGGCTAGCAAACCTTCGATACCTTTCCTTGAGTGGTCCGGTATCTGCTTATGATCTGATCAGAGCAATACCACACATGCCACATCTCGAATGCCTGACAGACACTTCTAGCGCGATCGTCAACGCTGGAAATGCGTTTTCTTCCCTACCACAAATCACAGCTCCATCCATCAAGAGGATCATTCTCACCTCGCTTTTTGATTGGTGGGTGTATATGAATTTCCTCGCGCATATAAAGCCGGCAGTCGGATGCCACTTATCGTTCAGTCAAGCAACGGGGACACTCAACCTGGATGTATTGCCCCCGGCTAATCAAGTTCTCTACGATTACTCCAGATATTGCGATTTCGCTGGCTCAAAACACATTTCCCTTACTTTGAATCCCGATCACTTCAACTACGAAGCAAAATTACCGCACGAGGGGGAGTTCCGCTTCGACATTAAGCACGACGGATGGCTTCTGTATGATACCCTCTTCACAGCTTTACGTTCGGTCATATTTCACAACGCTCAAACCCTTACACTTGAAATTGACCCCGTTGATTTTCTTTCTACCGAAAGCAAAATCACTCGATTCATTTTGTCCTTTCCCTCCCTCGAGACTTTGATCGTTGTCAACCCCGACACATTCGGATTTTTGCTCAACCTCCCGGTTAACGTCCCTGCCGTTTTCTTTCCACTCCTCCGCACCGTTGAAATCCCCCATTACATACAACAAGACTTGCGAGTCATCAAACAATTTCTTAAACTACGAATTTCAATAGGCCGTCCGGTTAGTGTTCTTTCTTTCAAAACTGGCCCGGATAACCACATCGACCTACGATCTCTGGATGAGTTTACGGGTCTCACCCTGGTCATTCGAATCGGACACGACAAAATTCAACGTATATGCGGGAGCAGCCGCATCGAAGACCTTCTCATTCCTGAAGAATCGTCGGATTCTGCTGATTCAGATTCAGAAATGTGGAGTTCATCGGATTGGGAATATTAAATATACATTGGTCAAGAATACCGTTTCTTTTTTTGCGACAAAGACAGTTTAGTATGCGGTGAGTCGAATTATTCTTCAAACTATGCCGCTGACCAACGAATGTGGATAGCTTGAAGGATCGATAGGAGAAGGCTGAAGGCAAGGTTTGATCAGAAGCGACAGCTCAGGAGATATCAGTCAGAGTTGGCAGTAAAAAGGGTACCTGGTTCTGTTCATCTGTGCTTTAGGAGAGTCCTTGATCATTTTTTTTTCGACGTCCAATCCTATACTTTCTTTCACTGGAATCACAGGAAGCAAGCTGCTCAATTAATTAAGGTTTCGTATAGCACGAAATACAGAAATAAAGCGCATCCAGAGCGCTTTTCTAACGTCTTTCCTTCCTTTTTTAAAAAAATTATACGGTGGGTCCGGACGTACTTCTGGGCATCCGGTACCTCAGACTTGGCGACGAAAACAAAATAGAAAGCGGTGTGGTTAGAATAACAATAATGACGAAATTGACAGGGCGATTGTAACGAGAGCTTCGGCCTAAGATATGGCGCGACTCGCGAGTCAATTAAAAGGTTCACTGGGTGCACGACAATATATCTTATTCTAAAATATGCTTAAAGTATTCTAAAAAATAGTCCATATAATTTTACCGTATTAGCCATCCAAAATAAGCTAAAAGATATACTGAAAGGATTCTTTAACATATCTTTCAGGAAAAAATATGTCGCAAAAGTATGATGATTGTCGGCCGAACAAAGAGCATATTTATCCGCATAATTTTCACAAAGAAAAAGGCTAATGAGTGTGTAGAACATTCCTTTCACCTTGCCTTTGTTAAAAATATGGTCAAAGGTATATGGACTATTTTCAATATATCCTTTACCATATTTTTGAAAGAGGTATGTTGTCGTGCACCCAGTGGTTGCTACAGTAAATTTACCGAGTTTCTAACTCGCAACAAGTCGGTGGCGTATATACATACCGCCGTTTCTTTTCATTTACAGCTGCATGCAAAACAGTAGACAGTTTTCGAAAAACCCTTCATTGCGCCTGTATTTGTGTAAACAATCGTTTTTGGTCAGCTCCACACGTCGATCCTCCCGACGGAGCCTTATTCCGAACAACCCACCGGAAAACTACTCCAACATGGAGCCATCTAAGGGTCCTTAGAGCAGAAGTACTCCTCCCTATGTCAATAATTCGCTGAAAATGGGTGTTTACCCAAACAACGGCGCACAATGCGAATTTTTCAAAACTGTCTACGGATTCGCATGTAGCTGTAAAAGGCCGGCGTTGGTGGAGTGTCAGAATTTTGACTCGAATACTGCGCATCGATTTCCTTCGAGGTGAGTTAGGGGTGAGAATGAGACGATCGCGGGAAAGCAGTTCGTGCGAAAATCATTTTGTCGCCATCAAATCTCTTTCTTCCTTTCCTTCGTCGTCTGCGACGTCAAGCACTACCGTTATGAAGTCCTATGTATCCCTGCTGCCTTGGCTTAGGCTGTTTCGACACTCTTCTCAACTTTTTCAGCTCTCTACTTAGCGCTTCAGTACGTGAAATTGTCGTGAATACCCAACCCAGTGTCAAGGTGCGCGGGCAAATTTTTATCTCAGGGTTTGTAGTGGTTAGCTAACACGCATTCTGTTCTTAGACGTGTTCTTTCTTCTGATTACTCGAAAGTAGGCGATGCCGAATGGGTTTTGTGTCCCTTTCCGAGGTGCGCAGCTGTTTTCTCAACGTGTTTGAAGGCTAAAGCGGTCGTTGGCAGATCAGTCGTGTCGTATCCGGTGCTGGTTCATCCTGCGCTCTGCTAGCCTCCCCTCTCGCCATACTCTCGCCATACTATCCCAGGTGATGAAGAAAGCTCGTTTCCCTGTAGTTACGCGACCGACATCCACCTCTCCTTCAAGTTCAACTTCGAGGTATTCCTCACATATTGTCGATGACTGGTAGAATTCTGCCACCTCAACCCGTCGCATCAATACCCCCCGTTGTCGAAAACCTCGACGCCCTGCAGCCACACGTTCCTATCGACTTCCATGCTTCGTAACCTCTTCGTTCCAAACACCCTCAAGGTCCCAGGCAACTCCTCGAACATTGAAACGACTCTCCTTCCTCGCACTATCTCTACTTCCACCCCCTTCCCGCGAGCTTCCTCGATCATCCCTAATCTGCTCGTCGTTGTCGTACGCCCGCTTCTTCTTCACCCTCCTCCTTCTGCGAAACAGGCTTGTCAATGTGTCAAATTGCCGAGTCTCGTCGACATACAGAAGGTACCCATTGACTCTTGAAGGAAGGGCGGGCGACGGAAAGTGTTGCGTATGTCTTACTGGATGACTGTGACGATCGTCGATGATACAGGTGATAGAGCTGTGGGGAGGAGGAGGAGCGTGGATGGTGGACGAACTTACACCGGGAGGACAGGGGCATCGGGGATTCCCGGAATCCCATCGAGTTCGAGGAACAACGGCTTTGGAAGGCAACTACACCTCCCGTCGTCATTGTTCGTCCTTTTCCTTCAACGCTCACACCTACACCTTCGCATTTTGCGTTCCGCAGTTCGATCCGACTGGCCGGTGGCTGTTGTACTTGTGAACGGGTCGAGGGATGGAGATAGGATATGGGGAGTGACGGTTGGGGAGGGCGGGAGGCGGAGGCGGGAGGCGGGAGACTTGAGGTAAAACTCGAGAGCAAGAGGAGCGGTTGGCTGTTGGGACCTGAGAAGGAGCGCGAGCACCGGTGGGAAGGGGGCGGGGGTGACGGCGCGGGGAATGGGGAGGACAGCGGGAAGGGGGTTCATCCGCCGCCGCCGTGCCATTGATGCGCATGAATGTAGACGGCGGGGGGGAACGGGTCGTCGTCGTGCTCGCCCTCCCGCCTATTCGAGTGAAAGCGCAGAAAAAGTTCCTGTGGTGAGGATGCAGTCAATCCCGAACCTCGTGTCCTTCAACGCTGCCCCCGTCGTCACGTCCGACATCATACCCCTACCCTTCTTCCTACCTCGGCGGCTGGGGCGAGTTGTCGCCCTGGTCCGACTGACCGGTTGCGGTTGTACAGGCCGTGGTGTGTGTACACGTTTGGGTTTGCGACGGGGCGGGGGTGGAGGCGGGGCTGGGGCGGGACGTGAAGTGGGAGGTATAGCCTGCGGGCAGGTGGGGGGAGGGAGACAGGGTTGAGAAGTGGAGGGCCTGGGTGTGAAGGGGTGACGCAGACGAATAAGCACGGCGGGAGGCAGGGGCAGACATTCCCTCAGAAGCATCGTGCGGGGGTGAGGGCGTGACAGTGCCGCGGGGGTATGGTTCTGCGAGTGCGAGGTTCGTGTGCCGCCCCCGCCGACGCCGCATACATGGGTGCAGACACGGGTGCAGATGGCGCAGCGGGAGTTGTGGTCGTCGTCGTGCAAGCCTTCCAGCATACTCGTCAAACAGAAGGCTGGAACGGGTGAGAGAACGGGTGTCTACGGGTGGGGCAGGGGCGGGACGGATGGAGGCGGGGAGGGCGGGGAGGGCGTCATACACGCGCGCTCGCAGTCGCCGTCGTTGGCGCTCCAGACGACGGCGGTGAGGGGTGTAGTGGGCAGGAATGGAGGTGCGGATGATGTTCCTGTGGCGAGGACACAGCGAAGAGGGGTCGTTGGAAAGGGGAACTTGGGCGGGTCTAGAAGCAGAAGCACAGACGAGGGCGGGGGTGAGGCAGGACTACGGAGGAAAGCAGTGACGGTGGGCTAATATGATGGACGGGACCTTCCTCCTGCGTTGACGCAGAGGTTGACGCAGAGCTTCTATTGAAACTTCCTGCTTTTCCCAGGTAAGGAGTCGTGCTCTCTATCTGTTCGCTGACTGAATTTGCTGCGGCAGATCAGAATTAGAGCTCCTTCATTGTACGTTTTGTAGCCCTCCACTTGTTACTTGAGCCAGGAGACAAGGTCAAAATGATCTGCTTCTTTGTTACACGCTTACGCATTCTGACCATCAAAGTAAATAGCGTCCGACATTTCACCAGATCCTACTCTAGATCTGTAGATCGTGTTTAAAACTGGGTAGGCCTCAGATTTCTTGCTACCCTGCACCTCTCTTATTCGTGGTCAAAAATGTAGGTAGGGCTCAAAAGACTATCTGTAGCTCCATAAATATTACCTCATGGCTTAAGTCAAGACTTGATACGAAAAAGCTGGTGGGATGAGAATATAGAAGTTCTGAGCATTTGATGTAGTACCACAATTAGTAACATACTCCTCTAGATGCATCGCTCGATTTTTTGAGAACAGATGTCTAGTAAGCATTGGTTTAGGAGTTTTTACATGCAATCACAAAGAAATGTGGAGCGCTGAATTTGAAAAAATAAAAAGGGACTTGGACAGGAAAAAGAGTACACCTCATCAATTCCAATCCACCGTTCCATGCACCCCAACTGCTGCCAGAAGCCCAATATTTCCGCCTGTGAACTGAGCAGCATAGTTGCCATGAACATAAAACTCCAATCCGACTGCGCCTGAGATGCTCTCAACATAGAAATCGTTCGTCCCAGACCTAACCGTCGACCATGACGAGTAGCTGAGGTTTCCTTCCAAATTCCCCGCGCCGAGACCAAAGCCCCATGCACCTCCGCTGGCTGTATAGCCACCAGCGTAGAGCGTAATGGAGGTGAAGAAAACAGCAGACGCGATCCACCCCGAGGCGTAGCAATTTGACCAGTTTTTGTCGGCAACAGCCGACAAGTTTGGGGCAGCTGCCTTCTGGTCTCCTTGGCTTTCGATGTATTTTTTGAAACCAGCGTATCCACCGAGATTCTCTACTCCTCGGAGAACCTCTGAGACCCTAATGAAAATTAACATTCTGGGAGCGCGAAAATGACCAAAGAAGACGAACCTCGCTTTCTGTGCTGCCTGAGGGTCCTACGGCACAAATTTTATGAATAATGTCAGTGTCAGATTGCTTTCTATACTTGAGGTTAGGCTCACTGTGCGTTGTAATTCAACGTCGGCCTGTAACTTGGACTTCAGTTCCTGAGCCGAAGGGTTGGTGTTCGAGCTCAGTTTATTGATACCTTCGGCCCAGATACTAAAATATAAAAGTCAGCCCGTGTGCAAGGATGCCTGAATCCAATAAAATGCACACCTAGCGTCGTATGGGTCAAGCGCCTGAACACGGATTCATTATTTCTGAAAAGTTACATTCCAAAAGGTCATAAACTCACTGAGACAACTTTTTCGTATGCTCCTGGGTTGGTAGCGTACCCGGCTGATCCACCAAGCTTTTCAATCGTCTGCAGAAGTTCTAGTTTCCTGTATACAGAGATAAGTAATGAACCAAATTGGGTTTGACATCAACCTACTGCTTAACGTCATCGGTATGGGAGGAAGGGGCATTGGACAAAGAGCTCATGGTGGTAGTATATAGCAGATGTGGGAGAACGCAGTTTGCAGGATAGAATGGTGAAAGACCTCGTAGCTTGAGTCTTACTTTTATACCCTCTTGACGGGACATTCAAGATTCGATATGGTGACAACCTTGAGGGTGAGTGAGCCTTTGCTTCCGGTGCGTTCAGATCGCCGGCGCCAATTTTAGTGCAAAGGCTACGCTCGCTCGATATTTGGTTGATTTTTGAAGAAGGTAGAATCGCGTGTCGACGTACTCCGGCAGCTACATTCTCCTTGAACAAACAAACCGATCTATTGGTAACCCACTATTGAATGGGGGCTTGGCTAGATACGAGAATCATAGCTTGTCCAAATTAATGACAATAGGAGCTGGTCATTAGGCTTCTGGATGTTTTGATAAATTGATATGAGAAAGCAGATTCGCCGCAGATCGAGAGTGAATTTTCACCCTTATTTATACTGCCAGTTACATTTGAGCGGGAAAAGAGGCGCAGGAGGTGCAAATAATCTGCGATAGAAAAGCTGTATATATTGAAACATTCCCCTGCACGCCAAAGCTTGAAGCGGTGTGATGCCGAGACAACATAAGGGTGCCCACTTGTCACCTTTACCATAAAAAAAGACTTGCAGGCCTCTGTGAATTCAGTCTGTCAAGAAGGCGATGTGTGGATTGTATTGCAGGTCGACCTTTTCCCAAGTATGAGAACAAAACTTTATTTAGTTTGATATCGTGCGGTGATATTTTAAAATGATGGTTAGTCAACAAAAATACCTCAAAAGCTTCACGGAGTCTTACAATTTTATCGTCGATAGATCGCGGAGTACAAGACCCCATATGTCGAGTAAATTAACGACCAAATGATTCTGTCCGCAATTTCCGAGCTAAGTTCAGTAATTCCCAGTCAATGGGGAGCTGAATCGTCAGTTTGAGCATTTGACCAATTGGTCATGGTCACAGATTTCCAAATTTAATTGGTGGTCGAGTCCATAAGCTCGATTTAATTAACAGCTTCTCAATGGATGGGTTGATGACAGTGTTGCGTACTCCGGATCCGTGAATTGACAGGGAAATGATGACTCCGTGAAGGTTGACCGACCAATGCTTCGCAGTGTCGGTTAATCTGAAATAAAGTTTCACTCCCACAGTTGCAGGAGGGTCATTCCCCAGGATTCACCGATATATAAATTTCAGCTTGATTATATCAACCCTGTTCATTCCACACTGCTGCATCTTTTGGGTGCTTTCGAACAATTTAAGCTTCGTAACAGCTTTAAATATGTATGACAAATGCCCTGGGCACTCTGTGCGTGCGCATGAGCAGTTAGTGCTTTCACACGTCTAGTTCTATCTTTCACCCTTCGAATTCCAAATAGGCCCATGCACTAAAATTGGCGCCGGCGATATGAACACTCCGAAAAATACAAATGCAAATTCCCAAGCTTGTTCTGAATTATTGGATGTAGTCTACACAGGAGTTGTTTGGATGCGAGTTTAGACTTTTAATTATACCCTAGTCCTTCCAGGAGAGATAACAAACACAAGCCATACGCGATACGGCGTTGGCTCTGAGAAAACCGAACACCATGGTGGGAGATCTTGGGTTGCGCTGACGGTGCTGCAGTTAGAGGAATACTTGATTGGCTGAGCATTTTCGAGGAATAAGATGCCAAATGTAGCTAATAGCGTGAGTCAACTCCTCCTTTGAACTTAAAAAATAAACCAAGTGCCGGATGTTACTTGAATTTTATTCACACTGGCTCAGTTCTCGAAGCAGAGACTTTGAACCTGGCCAATCAAGTTCTGAGCACCTACTACGGGCATTGGGACTTCACGAGCGCCAGCAACGTTTCCCTCGAATTCAGCGAACATAAATTCAACTTTGTAGCTCAAGTTACTCAGCATTGAGTCAGCAAGGAAACTTTTGTTTCGAACTCAAACCCAACGAGGAATTCGAATCCCGTGACATCGAGGGCCTCCTCGCCGCCTTACCTGCAGACTAGTTTCGTAAGGTCAAATTCATCTCGCTTGACATCACAATCTCACCAACCACTTTCGCGGTTGAGGACTCCATCATCCTTCAATTTTTTTCGTCACTCTCCGCCGTCAAGATCTTGACCACGAATATTATGACATTACGCTTTCTGTTCGGTCTCCACGATGACAACTTGGCCCATGCTTTCCCGGTCCTTCACACAGTTGGGCTTAATCGTCTACGACGCAGAGAATTTCTCTTCCTCCAACCCATTCTTGCCTGGCGAATTTCGATTGGCCGGCCAATTAGTGTTCTTTCGATCCCAATAGAGCGTGATTCCGACACCAACTTTGATATACGTCACTGGACTCAAAGTCATCCTTCAATACTGGTGTAGTAGTGGCCTCTGGCCTGTCCTGATCGTAGATATCCCATCAGTGGCTGTGCAGTCCATATGTCGGTGTTCGCTGTTGAGTAGACGAATCCATCCTTGCTTTAGCCTTCGATGCGACGCCGAACGGCCTGCTCGACGCGACTACCGAGCCTCTCTAGCCGACGACTCCTAGGGTAGGACTGATTGGCCTATCCCACTGGGACAAAGAGTACGAACATATCTGTGGGAACAGACACATCGAGGAGCTTCTCATTCCCCGTCAGAATTCTGACTCGTCTTTAAACGGCTCTGATTCGTCCTCGTTGGATAGCCTGTCTGAAGATGAATGATTCATACTCGTCAATGGGTCTTATTTGCCTCGGACAACCGTAGTGCAGTGATTTTGATTGGTAGAACTTATTGAATGGAAAATCACTGACAATTTTTCATGAATAGAAATTCCGTTGTCAGCTAGATTTATTGCTTAATATGGTTTCTGCATTTTTGACTCTGCCATCATGTTCCTGGACTTTATTTGTTGTGTGATATACGTTCTGAACTTCCAAGTATACAGTATTCTAAGCTAATTCAAATTTATCGCTGTGGTAAAACGGTCAACGAAATACGATGACTTGTTAACGATTGAATAAACGACATTGATGGCGTCTATACGAAACTCGTCTCGACTCTTGAGTCAACATTAAACACTTGACTTCGTTTCTTGGGCCTTTATATCTCTCTGTCGATAAAGGAGCATCTAACACAACTAGATCCATTTACGCGAATTGTTAGAAACGCATAGACCAGAGTCAAAGTTGAAAGCAGTGAATGAGGAAGTAAAAATAATATTTTAAATTTAAATCAACCGTCACCTCAGAGGCAGGACCCGTGTCAATGACGCGAACCTCGTGCGTCGACTATGTAACCCTCATTCACTCACTCGCTAGCCTTCACCCACATGCACCCGAATTCGATATCCTATCCACCTCAACTATCCCGCCCCGCTTTTCCTCCTCCTTATTACGCATCGGCTCCTTTCGCTCCCTTCTTGTATACGAGACTCGTTCCTCGAAGTGGACGTGCTCTATCCTGAACTGGATATATGCGCGCAAGAACGTCAGTCGATGAAGTACGGGCACACCAACGACGGGGATATCCAAAGGGGGAGACGCTCGCATTCCCGCACAACCCGGCGGGCATGCCAAAGTGACGAGCTCAGAATTTCATTGGCCCCACCCTGGCCGATGACGCGCACAACTTCCCGCCCACGTCTCAGGTGCGATGGCGACGCTGTCCCATACCTCGACCTCGACGGGGCGGGCGTCGTTCGATTGCGGGCACTGCACTGTTGTGGTTCGTACAGCTTCTGGTTGGGAGGCAAGAAGGAAGGGAAGGGGGAAAGAAGGGGAGTACGAGGAGGAGGAGGAATACGAGGAGCCAGAAGTGTACAAGGAGCAGGAGGAGCAGGAAAGAGATGACCTCGTCGTCAACGCACTCCCCATCAGCGAACTGTTGTTGATTTGTCAGCCCCGCCCACTCCGCCGGCCATGCCGGGAAAATGGCGCGGAAGTGGCGTTTTGCTTGCGCGTTCGACGAATTCCGCGACTGCGCTGCACTTCCGTGAGACGGCAAGGGCAGGGGGCATGCGCATTTACCATGCCGTCGACTCCATGAACTCCCAAACCAACTCCTCACACCCCTGACTGCGAAACCTTCGCCATCCCGACCACAACATCGTCGCTGGCGTGTGCGTCTAACCCAACGCCGCCGTCCCTAACCTAACTGTACCGCATCGTCGTTCTTTTCCTTTGTAACCGGCCAATCCATACCCACACGCCAGGTCCTATCCTTATTCACCCTCCTCGTTGTCCCGCAGGATCATTTTGGCACCTGTTTCGGTTGTGATGAGTCTCGTGCATTGGAAGTCGACGTGGGCTTGCTCTACCTCGAGCGGGTGCATGTGGGCTAGAAGGTCGGGAGAAAGCAGCATGAGGACACCAACGACGGGGACGCCGGAGTTGGAACGGCTCGTATTCCCGCCTTCCCCTCCCATCACTACCTTCGCTTCATGACCTAGGCGTTACCGGCGCCCCTCGCCTATTGCGCATCGCACCCTCGTGTCATCCCCGTCCTGATTTCTGCAATGCGCCGCTTCGACGTGTCAGCCCGCCCCGCCCCACCCATTGGATGTTGATATGGGCACTACGCTCGCGCCTGCTTGAGGTTCATGAGGATACGCTCGATCCGCAAGAGGGTGTGCCATAATGTTTGGGTTAGTGCTTGAGCAGGAGGGTGTGGCGCTGTGTTTGAGATATGGAGTGAAAGGCTAGATGTGGGGTACCGCGGTCGGCAGGGGCGGGGAGGGTCGAGGCGAGGCGGGACTGAATGGAAGGACGGAGTGAACGGGCGCTTTTAGTTGGGCCGACCGCGATGGAGTACCTTTGGCGCGCGCCGTATTCGAGGGATTTTTGCTTAGAGCAGGCGACGACGACGATCGCGTAGTATTTGCGACTCCCGCCCAGATCCATGACGTGTAAACTTCCTTTCCTCACCGTCTTGCGTACGAATGGCGCCGCCGGCTTAATTTCAACCTCAACCTCAACGAGGCGAGGATCATTTGTTTCGTGGGCATTGCATCGTGGTCTTTTTGCAGCCCGCAGGTTGGGGGGAAGGAATGGAAGGAGTAGAAGGAGAGTCGGTGCGGAAGAAGGGTGCTGCACGAACACAAGCAAGAGTCAAACCCCCTCCTGTTCCCCTCTTCGCTTCATGTTCACCGGCACCGCTTGCTCGACGTCTTCGTATACCAGCTCCGTCCTGGCTTTCGTCTCTCTGCTAACTGCCTCTGTGACGCGGCAGCCAACCTGCCCTACCCTCCGGAAGAATGGAGCAGATGCAGTGTTTTGGATGGTCGTTCTGCGGTTCGACGACTGTGCCCGCAACTCCATGAGGTTCATGCAGGTGGACTCGAAAGAGAGATGGGGGCGGTGTTCGGGTAAGTACTTGTCTGATCAGGCGGCGCGGATTTGGTTTAGGATACGGGCGGGGGGTAAAATGCAGGCCCTTTCAGCTAGATAGCTATACAAGATGTTGGTGCGACGGCTAGCGCGCCGGTCGCCTCACATGCACTCGTCACTGGCGAATACAGCTTCACGTTAGTTCTCTGATAAAGAGAATACGGTTAGAGTCGAGCGTCGAGAAGCAGAGAGAGGGTAAGGACTCACTTTATTCCTGGAGGTAACAAACCTAAACCGACCCTCTTCGCATACTTTGCGTAACAGGTAGGAGTCTGCGCGACTAGATACGAATTGAAGAAATGCGAACAAAGTCGTGTGAGGTTTTCAAGAACTGCGGGACGTATCGAAGGGCCACGGGAGGGGTTGAAGAGCCACAGATGACGTCAACGAATGAGTTCATCCGTCGTGTGCTGACGCATCGCAGGCCATGCGCAACGAGGCGAGGTTGGCTTGACATCAACGCCGATTTCGATTGAGACGGAAGAGAGTGGGTGATGCGCAGCTCAAGCACAAAGTGGAGGGATGTGGTGGGTGGAGCAGCAGCTGGTGATGCAAGCAAAGGGGGAGAAGGAGAGGAGAAGAGAAGAGAAGATACAACTAGGCGGATACGGTGACAGCTACGAACGTTGGATCGGCGTTCATGGGACTCGACGCAAACACCAGCTTGAGATTTGATAATGTATGAATATTGCTTTCGCGGGGTTGGAGGTAGGGACCGCGATTTACGAAGCAAGGCACTGTGCGGTGGTATGGGGCAGGTGGTGACAGGTAACGCGTCCGTCCGTCGCGTCGTTCTCTATATGCTCGTCACTACGGGGATGTACGGGTAAAGAAACGCGTCGGTTACCTGATAGAGAGAACACGGTTAGACCTGAGCGTCGAAAAGAGAAGAGGAAGAGCGATGACTCACTACGTTTTCGGGGTAACAAGATTTAGACTAACCCTCGTCACCTACTTCATGTAGCAGCTAAGAGTCTCTGCGACCAAAGACCAATCTACAATGTGTATGGGCGCAACAAGCAACTTCGCCATACCCGCTGGAAGAAATGCGTGGATAGTGTTTTGGATCGGCGTTTTGTGGTTCGACGTCTGCGCTCGCACCTCCGTGAGGTTCATGCAGTCGGACTCAAGAGAGGGATAGAGGCGTTTTTTGGGTTAGTGCTTGTCCTATCAGGCAGCGTGGAGTCGGTTTAGGATATGAGAGGGTGGCAAAAAAGCCGTCCTTCGTGGCTAGATAGCTAAACAACATGTTGGCGTGACAGCTAGCGCGTCCGTCGACTCTCGATTTCCACGCGCTTATCACTAGCGAGTAAGGCTTCGCGTAGGTTATCTGAAGAACACGGTTAGAGCTGAGCGTTGAGAAGAAGAGAAAAAGAGAAAGGACTGACAAAACCAACCCTCTTCACATACGTCGTGTTATAGTTAGGAGTCTGTACAACCAGAGGCCGATGAATGATGCCGAGTACGAATAACGTCGTGTATGGTATCGAAGCGCCATGGGAGGGGTTGAAGAGCCGCAGAAGACGTCAACAAATATCCACTGGCAGCTTCCATCCCTCACATGAGGACGTCAGCACAAACACAGGCCTCACATGAGCCTGTGCTGCTCGCCAGCAAATACATCGTTGATGCCTTCAAGCACCGAGCTAAGCGTCGAAGCACACATCACTGGCAGCTTCCGTCCCTCACATGAGGACGTCGGCACAGCACGAGCCTCACATGAGCCCGTACTGCTCGCCAGGAGGTACGATATCGATGCCTGCAGGCGCCGCGCGAGGCATTGATGCGAATCCGCCGGCCGCTGCAGCCCCTCACATGAGGGCCCCAGCACAAGCACTAGCCTCACTTGAGCTAGTGTTGCTCGCCAGCGGACACGTCAATGCCTGTAAGCACTCTTCGAGGCATAGAAACATGCTCGAAACCCAATCCCCATGGGCTGCTCTCCAACGTGAAGGGTCGAATTCCATTCCGATGACGGTTGGTAGGACTGAGCGGTTGGTGAGCGGGGTAGTCGCCACGTTCGACGGGTAGTATCGCAGGGATTGTAGGCTATCAAACTAGGTATAAGCGGTAGACAAAAAAAATAGGAGTCTGTAACGTACAAAAAACAGCCGAAGTAGACGAGAAGACACGCGAACGTGTGGAAGAATTAATTGCATCGGTAACGAGTCCCAAAAGACAAGTGAATAGGTGTGGGTTGGTCGTCACGTCGAATGGTCGACAAAACGAGGAGGAAGTGACGAGGCCGCGGGAGGTTCAACGCATAGGTGTCGGGTCTCCAAGAACAGGTGCCAGGCTCGCCGTAAAATGTCAAGAGGTCGGGTACGACGGCGATGACGAGGAACGAAGACGCAGCCGTGATATCGAGATGACGTGGCAGAAATGGCGAGCTACTGAGGGAGGATTAGCTTCCTGCGGTACTGACATTCAGAGGAATAGGATTAGACTTACCTCTGAAGCTACTAGTATTGGTTGGTGCAGTCTTTTGTGACGAACGCGCGTTGGTGGTGTGGTCCCTATGCTTGGCGCGCTTCTCTGGAATGAGGTATTACGACGCCATTCGCTGGCACTGTCAGCACAGTACAAGCTTCATGGGCTCGTGCAGCTTGCCAGAGGCAGAATAGGCATGAGAACGCATTGGAGCTGCTTCAAGCATTGGCCAGACATGCTGGAGGGTGCCTGTGCGCACGGGAGGAAGGAAAGAAAAACGGACAAAAATTTGCTGAGAAATTCGAAGTTGAACATATGTCACATGACGACAATGACATCACGTCCTTCCTTTCCTGGTTTCCATTTCAAATCCATTTGCTGAGCCACTAACGGTAGCTAATTTCTATTAGCAACATCGGTCCTCACTCTTGCACAACTCTGCAACTTTCGACCTCTTCCCTTCAATGTGGGCTTGTTATCTGATCTCCAAGAGCACTCTCGGTGTTGAAATACGTCATTTTTGTTGATATTTTGAGCCTGTGCAGGATTCTCGAAGCCGGAAACATGCTCCACAAAAAGCTGATTCAAGGTCTTTGACGGCCCTACAAAAGTCGTGAACCAAAAACGCGCTATCAATTAATAGGAATATCCTCAAAAAGCCCCTCCGAGGGACTACGAGCCATCGACTTTCTCATAAGTGATTCAGGCCCAGGCTACGTAGATCCACCTCAGGTGACAGAGTTCGAGTTATATCGACATAAATAAAATCAATCTGTTGGTCCTCCTGATGCACTCATTTCACATAGTCAGCTACCCACTCTCGCCACTTCTCGGACCGGATGAACACGAACAATATATGATTCTAGGATTTGATCTAGACTCATACGAGGCAGGAAGGTCATCTGGGCTACTGAAGGAGAAATAATAGAAGTAAACAATTATATCTGGTAGTTCGAGCATTAATTGAAGAGTGAGACAAATTTGAGTATCGTGGATAAGGCTCCAACCATACATATAGTATACGTATAGGCCTGGCGGTCTAAATATAGGGATACGGTTATTGAGTGTATATTTACCGTATATATATGATTATACCGTTAAATTACATGGTTTCCACCCAATACCTCATTTTCATCAGCAGAACACCTTATTTTTTGGCCAACAAAGGAATAAAAATGAGTCCTAACATATTTCCCTTTGATTTCTGACCAAAACCTAGGCAACTACTTAGGGATTGTCACAGGTATGCCGACCCATGCAAGTTGTGCCGCGGGTTTCTCTGGGGTACGGGTGTGGGTAGCCGATTTTGTACCCTACAAAAACCTGTACCCCCGATACTGGTTGGCGGCTCGGGCACCGAGCTCAAACTCGGCGGTTATTAGACATTCCAAACGAAGGTTTTGTTACCAGGCCTCTGGTAAGAACAAGTCCATTGGATAAGGTGAATAATTACTGAATAGCTCGTAAAACAGCTAAACATATCTTAAAAAATATATCTGACCCTCCATTCATACAATTTGCCCCACAAGCCTTGTGATTATTAGCATCTGGCAACAGTGATGCTGACATTCCGTGAAACTTTTGAGTGGAAATACGGAGAAAACGTCCGTAGGAAATCTATAAAAAGCTACCCGTTGCTGGCTTCTTTGTCAATAACATGGAAAAAATCAAGGAAATGGACCAAAATCTGTGGATTTCCTACTGAATATACAGAACCGTATACCGTATATTTACTGTACTTATACCATGATTTTCCCGAGAGGACCTATACATATACGTATACGGTAGGTAGATTGTACGGTTGGAGCCTTAATCGTGGAAGAGGGTACGAGGGCGATGTTCAACGCTATGTGGAGAACGCAACCTTTACCGTTCACCCTGAGCAACACCAGACCCAAATTTTCCTAAGTGCCGTTCTATCACGATGAAACGATGGGGCGGGTCGGCTGCATCGATGTGCTTGATAAATTGAACACACAGCTATCCAGAAACTGAACCGTCGGCCAGCGCAGGGATGGTGCATGTCGTCGAGGAAGAGAAGTTGGATAGTACAGTCGTGTCTGAGTGGAGCTGTGATGGTGAGATCGAGCCCGCGGAACGTCGAATCGAAATACGTGCATATAACTTGAGGTTCTGAGGTGAGGATGTGGAAGTGGAAGGAATACGCCGCTGACGAATGGCATTTCTTTGACCGTGACGGCAAGAAGCTGAGGTCTAGCTTGAGTAGTCGCTGTTTGGAGTGCGGGCAGCGAGGGCGAGAGTGAGGTCAACGTCGAAGGCCAGGGGTACTGAACACCTAAGAAGGGAAGAAGGGGAGGACTGGGTATATTCTCAGTATCCCGCTTCCAGGTTTTCCAGTTAAATTTTAGCTCAACCGCCGACTCTGTCGATCAGTGTGCCTTGCTATTGGTCTGAACTTGGAGATTGATATTGAACCGTAGGGGTCCGTTCCGAAACCCCGCGCCAAAAATGTTGGAACTCGATAGATGGTGCTAGCAGCGAGAAGAAGGAGAATAGGATGGACGGAACGACTGGGTGGAGCGTTAAGCGGGATCTCAAAGATAGCTCGAGCAACACACCAGAGGTACCAGCGGGCTTCCTAGCCATTCCTACAATCCTTCCTTTCCATGCGCCTCCGCTTTGACATCAAGCCTACCACCAAAATTTCGTATGAGCTACGTCTGAGTTCGCTCCAACGCGGAGTTGATGCCTGCAAGCGTCGCATGCCATTCGAAAGGTAGGTCTTCGTGGAGAAATCAGGAGCGCGTAACGTGTTAGGCATGCTACGCAAAGGATAAGCCGTAAGTCCCAGATTGAATAGTAGCGAAAACACGTACCCGCTCCCTGACAGTCCATATTCGAACCCTAACGACGCGCCTTGAAGCACTTAACTTCAAACTGGTTGAGCTATCGAGGGTCACCGTAGCAGAGCAGTGGGTCGTGGTAGTACTCGGATCAAATGGGCTGTACAATCATAGTTATGAAATTGTACACTGGAATCGTGCAGAAGCGTGGTTCTCGCCTGTAGCTCGGAAACCTGCCAACCCCCGAGCGAATTGTGGTAGGTATTGACGTGTCCTGTGGACATGTTCAAGCAATCGACTTGACTCCGGATTCGAGCATTCATATTTTCGGATGTTCTTGGCCCGTCTCAAAGAAATATACGGCGAAAACGAATGCTGTATGCAAAGTGATGCCGAAACACCGCTTTCATCCCATTGGCTGGACCAACTGACAAAACCTGCCGGATAACGGCACGCACCAAGTCGATAAGATATCGAACTCTCCTCACGCGCCTCCATGACGTCAACGGACGGCAGCGGCCCTGAGTCCCATTTCAAACTGAATCTGAGTGTTACTGGGCTTAGTAGGGCGCTAGCCTGGCCCCATCCCCTGCGTCATATCCATCTTGACGTATTTCTGCTCAGGCTGCCAGCGTCCACCGACCCTCCCACTGGCGAGCTCACATTCAAAAAGCCCACAATGCTATATTCAATTGCTGGCGTACCCACAGTAACTATCGCCTGTGTTTGTATGCTATCCTTCGTGCTCATAGCTACTAAGTTCCGCTCTCGCCTCCGACATACTTGAGTACATACCACTCCGATAGAGAGCTCGTGTTTTTAGCGCATTGCCCACTTGGACAAGTTCGACCTCTGTTGCTCGACTTACAGTCCTTGAGAAGGCAAGTAGGTTGAACCCACTTCCCACCTGGATATACAACTAAGGAGACGACGTTTACATACGTCCCGTCTGCACGGCTCCAAAACCCGCAATCTTCCTGTAAGTTTGTCTTTTTTTGACTGCTGTTCATCCCGCGACATCTATTTTACGATGTAGCTCACGCTAAATTTGATGTCGGATCTCATGTCGTTGTTCTTGTATGTTTGCACCTCCGTCTCGGTCCTGGTCCCTTTCAGATAGCGATCTTCTCTTTGCCACTAAACAACGCGCGTAGGCAGGGACACTTTCCTTGAACGGATATTCTGAGACTTCTGACAGTCAGTTCAACATGATGTGTAGCGCGTATGAGTAAAATTTGGGCACCAAGTTGGTACTCCGCTTCCCGTCTTCATCTTCGAATTCGGATCCAAAGTTTCCTGAAGCAAAAGTACCAACAGCGAGCGGTTGAAGCAGTTTCGCTTACGCTAGGAAAGCTATGCGCATCGGCGGTGGCGTTGAAGGAAACAGTTGGTCAAGTTGATCAATGAATGCGTAATACTTGAAATACCGATTGAATACCGAGAGAAGGGAGAAATTCAAGACCGAGATCACTGAGATCGAGTTTCGTGTTGAACGTTCCCTCCCTCGAAAGAATACGAGTATTACGATACGGGTTTTACGATGGAACAGACAGAGTGGAGAAGAGGGGATGGACATGACATTTACCCGCGTTGGTAGACGGTAGGTGGGTGGAAAATGCGGGTGTCGACAATGAACCTGGATGGAACGACTGTGGATATAGGTTATTAGGCAGTAAACCCGAAGAGAGCATCGTGACGCACCCGGTATCAACTTGGTGTATGCACCGCCTGAAATGAAAAGGAATGGCGACTGTATAGTCACCGATCTAAATACTGGACTCGTTCAGAAGCGTGGTTCTCGAGAACCTGCCAACATTCGAGCGAAGATGGACTCGAGGGCATTCTCAGAGGGTGAAAACGTGTTCGTCTGGACTTCGAAGAAGATCCGGAAGGGCCCGCCACGAAACCGCCCAACGAAAGTGTTTTGATCGATGAAGCCAGCGGCAAGGAGGAGAGGGGGAACGAACCGACTGTGTGGAGTGTTAGGCGGAATTTCGAAGAGAGCTCGAGCAACGCACCGAAGGCACCAGTGGGCGTTCTAACCACTCCTCTCCACGCGCCTTAGCTTTTGTGTCAAGCCCAGAGCTCCAATGCAGAGTTAATGCCTGGTAGAGTCCCATTGTCGCGAGAGGTACGAGATCTTTGCGAAATCAAAAGAGAACTTGACAAGCTACGGAGGAGAAGCGGTTAGTCCTGGGTGGAATAGGAGAGAAAACGCGTAAGTACTCGTTCCCACACGGTACATATTCGTACCCATATACAACGCGTCGTGGAAGGGGAACACCTTCGAGTTTGACCTTGAGACGAGTGAGACCCTGCCAGCGACCCAAATCGTGACCAATTCAGGTAAGCTATACGATTCAAGTTACTCAGTTTCATAGCGAAATTGCAGAGAAGCGTAGTTCTTACCTGTAAGTAGCTCAAAAGACCGCCCTTCGAGCGCGAAAGTAGTCGGTGAGCAATGACAAGCGTACGTTTAGAAAATCGTTGATTGTTTCAACAGAACATAATGAAAAGACGTAGTCCCGGCTTTCGAAAGAGGAAGAAGTCGGTCTGAGAGTACTAAATCAGAGGAACAAGGACAAATTGAAATGGAACGTCCAAATCTATAGAAGGCATATTACATGGAAGCTACAGTAAGCGCACGGGACCTGCACGGAGCTTGCACGGAGCGCACCTTATGCACACTGTAGTCCTAGTTAGCACGGTAATTTCCATATTCCTGCCGCGATGTCTGCCACAATTTGGCCACAATAGAAAGGATTAACTTAACGGGTCACATCCAAACCCGTGCCGAATCCCCGCCCACTCACAACCCAAGTTAAGTGGATGGTAGGTGCACGACTACGCTTTAGTTAGCGCATGCGACTCAACAAATCATTTGCAATAATAAAAAATGGGTTCAAAATGGTGGCGGTTACAAAAGTTAAGACAAGGGAAAGGAGTGACTACTCAGAAGAAGGTGCCAGAACCATAGGACCATGAGTATTCTACAAGTGCCTGAGTTTCTGAAAGAATAAAAAGGCCTAAAATATAAGAAGGAAAGCGGGAGGCTGACAGAATGAAATTCAGAAGAAGCCTGAGAGGTAGACAAGGATATGTGAAAGAGTTTATCACAATAGAGAAGAGTTAAACCAGGATTGAAGATAAGATAAAATTGTAACATCATCTGAGAGGTAAAAGGGGGAAATATCAAAGCGTTAAGGGGGCCAGCCAATATTCAGTCCTGAGTTGCGATTCGAGTTCAAATTAGAGCAGTCCACATACAGCATTTCCGGTGAGGGGTCACTTACATCTTGCAAGATCCTTTTCTTCTCCAACATACTCCTTAGCATGGCTAGTTCCTTCTCGGCTTCTTCTCTCCCTCGGTTTGCAGCTTCCAGTTGCTCCTGCATCTCTAGCTCCCTGCGCTCTTTTTTCGCGACCTTGGGTACAAGTAAGTTCTAGATCTAGGAATGGACAAGAGAAGACACACCGCTGCCTCAAAGGCCTGAAGGTCGGACAGGAACTGGTTGAGAACGGGCTCCAGGTCTACATCCGCGGCCTGTTGATATAATCGAATATAACCCTTCCAGGTGCCATTTCGGCTCCCTTCAGGGGCTGACTTTTGGGCGTACTTCATCTCCATTAAATTCAGTAAAAGTCCAGAGTACCAGTAACAGTTCGAAGACAGCAGGTGATAGCGTGTCATGCTTGTATGGAGGGTCGCGGCAAGAACAGCGACTTCATAAAGGAATGGGCCGTTGTCTTCCTCGAATGCAAGATGAAGCATAGCACGCTCTCCGGAGCGTGAGCGCTCTCCATGAGGCGTAACGATGTCTAAAGCATCGCGCTCCTTTGGTAGGGAATCCGAGGATGATGAGGAATGGAGTGACGAGGGTGAAGGTGACAATGAGGGGGATCGTGCGGAGGGATGGAATCGCGGTGATATCCAGGAAAAAGCTCTGTCTTTCTGGCGAGGTAAGGTTGTGTCTGACTGGGCGGAACGGGTTGGAGGCACTGGTCTGGTGGTGGTAGAGCCTGGCCGTCGCTCGAAGTATACGTATCCTATAACACCGTGGCGATCCTTGATGGTAACTCTTAACGCTTCGTGCTCGGACCTGTTTTTCAGATTCTTCATAAGCTTAATGCCCACCACCCGTAACGCCTGCATTCCTTCTTTGGTCGCATATCCAGTTTGAAGATGTCGGGAATACGCCACTACTGGAATTGGGTCCGAGCTCTCAAGCTCAAAATGAGTGGAAGGTAGGGAAGACATCCTAAGAACACGAAGCAAAGGCTTGAGAAACGAAGACCAGGAAAGTTTGAGTCGCATCTCAAGGAGAGTGTCCACCGAGTCTTAATGGAAATTGGCAACGCCCACCACACGCAGTTAAGGCATGTTCAATATTGTACACGTGACCTTCCCTGACACCCGCGACACGGAGCGTCCTGCCTGCCTCTTCCGAGTCTTTGTCATCGATCTGCGCCGAGATTCTCAATAATCTATTCAGTTCTTTCCTGGGTTTTCCTGCGTTCGCGAAGACGCTGGTGGGTGCACTTTCGTCGTGCGCCACCGTTTGCGAGTGCTGACCAGCTCCTAGATTGCCCGTAGGTCAATGAAACAAATATCAACGAATGTAAGGTAAGTCTACCATTCTATACGTACCTTCCAGCAAATAATAACCCTTCTCCTTAGTTTTCATTTTGTCTCCCAGCATGCAACTGCAGTAGCTTGCCCGGTGAGCTTCATGGTAAGTTGTCTCCGCGAACACATTCCAGGTGCAAGAGCTCGTCGATGACGTGGCGAAGCTGGATGTGGAGACTGAGCTGTATGCGGTTGGAGACGAGGATGAGCAGTCGAGTGGTGGAGAGAAGAAAGTGAAGGAATCCAGGCTGGAGCTGGCGACGGTGAAGGACTTACTTGCAGGCGTGAAGCCTGTAATTCGCTTTTGGTATGTTCAACTTCCTTTCCTCTTTTTCTGTCGTGAATTCAATCCAATCTACAGTTTTCGATATCCCCCATACGAACAGTGCCAGAGATTCTGGCGACACTGCCTCGCTCAATACGACAAGGATTACACCCATACCCTCTCCCGACTCGAGCTTACACCCATGCTTGACTCTCTCGGCTCAACCCTCAGTCGTTCAAACCTCTCCTCGTTCTTCACCCGATTCGGCAAGGACCCGAAAACCGACAAAATCACCATCGACTAAGCTGTAATTTGTCTCGAAGAGCAGCTAACGCATCCGCGAGAGAAGCAGAACGCAAGCGGCGTGGACGACGTGCCAGCCAGCACCACTGCCGAACTAATCGTGATGATCGTTGGGGATCATGACGAGGAGTTGAAGCTCGATTTAGACCTGAGCTTCCGCTCGATGCACTTCACGAGCTCGCCACAACTTGGTTCTGAACGGGGCCATGCATACGACACAGCCTACGCAGATGTTGCTCGTCCACGCTGCGCTGGCGTTGGTGGTGCTCTTGGAATGGCCAATAGAATTGGGACGACGCGACTAGAGCGAGGACGACGATGACGTGTCAAAACCCAATGACAGTCCTCTTCCTGGCGCCAAGCTGCGACTCCTTCCAAGTTGAAGCCATCGTCAACGTCCACAACTGCCCATTTTACTATCGACCAAGGCTGGACTTGAAAGCAGCGATCAACGTCGTAACCCACGTCGCCGTCTGTTCGAGTCAAAATCGGAACAAGGCCGCCAGGATCATGGTTGGGAACTTCGTCACTCCCAAGTTATCATGGACGTAGCAGCGAGCGACTACAGACTTGGAGTGGTAAGTTTATGCACATATTTTGCTTTTCTTCTATTGAAAGCTGATCTATTTTGTTTATCCTCAGAATTCGGCGAACATTCTCGTGCAGAATCGCACGACGGGGCTTCTGGAAGAGGAGAAGATGCAGGTGTATGTCAGGCTAGGGATTTGGTTGCTGTATAAGGGATTTTTGAATGAAATGGAAAGCAAATCAGGTAGGTTCCTTATAATCCATCCTTACTCTCTCTCGTCTTTTGTCCTTTCGTTTGAGTCAGCTCATCGGCTCCTGAACGCACTCTCAATTAGGCAGGGAATCAAGTACGATGACCTAGAGTCGACCAATGAGATCTTACATTCCATCGAGTTCCACGGCCTCAATGTTGACGATATTCTCGATCCTCTCGATCCGTTCAGTAAGTTCTGGTATTTGTTCCATCCAACTCTTACTATGTAACGACTTTCTTTTCCAAGAAACGTTCAATCAATTCTTCTACAGGTTTGTCTTATTTTCCTAATTTTCGCATGTATGCTTCCTCAGTCCCTTTTTTTCCTTCTCGCAGGAAACTCAATCCCTCCGCCCGCCCCATCGATAGTCCAGACGACCTGTACCGCCTCGTCGGCAGCGCCGACTGTCATCTCCTGACCTTCGAGACCGTCAACCACGCTACTCAGCTTTGGATCCAAGACCACAAGTTCGGCGTCGCGCGCCTGCTGGGTGAGACGTACAAGAACGACGTGGAGCGTTATATCAGTAGTGCTTTGCTATCTTCCGGTTGGCTCTGCAGGATTATCATAAGTTCGACTAGCCGGTGGAGGGTAGGGTTGAGAGGATGACGTATATTGCTGGGGAGTACGATACTGTCAACATACGTTTCCCTTGTTTATTCTAAACGATCTTCTGTTTCCCAGCCGCAGGCCATCCGAACTGCAAGGCGATATGCATCAGCGCGATGATGGTCAGCACCATACAGATGACAGTCGAGGAGGGCAAGTACGTGTAGCGCGGGAAGGAGTTCGGGTATTTCGCGTTTGGTACGTCTCGTTCTTGCTTCGCTCTTATCATTTTTTGCTCTTTTGAAGGAAGCAATGCTAATGCTTTCATACGATTCTTTTAGCTGGGTTGACGATCTTTTTCTCTTCGAGAAGGATCGGGTTGGGCGGGGCCGAAGGTTGAAAGATGATGCTTCCAACTTGATTTAGAACATTTACGAATACTAGGACCCGTACTCTTACATATCATTCTCCCCATTCATGATCTCTTCGGGTAATAAATAATCAAATTGTTTAGTTGCTCGATCACGTAGTCAGCTCCGACGACCCCCCTTTCTCGCAAGGTCAGCCAATTTGTATAGGCCAAAAAATTTACTGGACGACGCCATATTTCTAGCAGCTGCATCTAAAAAATTATTTGACGGTAATTCCGTTCTGACTTCTCGGATCAATTGTCGATGATCCGAAGTAAAAGTTCGGCTTTCCTTTAGGACAACACAGTCGCCTTAAATATATATTGTGAGAGCACATTCCGGTACTATAGCTATATTTAAAGCAGGCTATCCACACAGATCTCGTTCATTTGACAACCAGAAGAAGTTATTGCATGGGCAAGTCGCATAATACATCCACATTTGGAAAGTGGTTGTGCTTCGGCGATCGCAGGAACGAACCTGAGAATCCAAGTCAAGAATGGTTTAAAACGCGGATATATTTTCCTCAGCCTCCACTTCAAACCCAAGAACTTCAAAGGAGACAACAAAGAAGAAGCATATCTGCGCTAAAAGGGATTTAATTCACCGATAAAACGCGTTTCTCTTCGCTGCCTTTCCCTCAGTACCCTGAACGCTAGGCGCAATCCTTAGCTTTCGACTTATCTGGTGATCAGACCGGTCGAACCAAGGGAGAGATGAATTGAAGAAAAATGTATACCAAATTTTCAAAGCACACACTTCTTAGCCACCATGCAAAAAATCGCGTCCTCGATCACCTCACTTGTAGCATTGCAAAGTTCTCCGGAAAGAGAAGTTGTATGGCGGCGTGTCTGGGACGTGTTTAAGATAGAAAATTAAGAAGTTAACATTAAATCCCGAATTTGCTTGGTTGAAACACTGTACTCTTTCTGCAGCGAAGCGAGAGCTTTGACTCCTTGTACTTCGATTTGTTCGACCGTATTTACATCCCCATCGAATTCGTTCCGACATTGACGGGTGAAGTTAAGCGCCTCTCCATCGTCCGCAACTGAGTACACGCTTGTGCTGTCGAGCGTGGACTCAGAACTCTACACCCCGGTTCGAAACACGTTAATAAATACCTGTATTGGCGTATATCGGGACTTCTGTCCGCGGTGTCACTTTTATCGCTCGATTGTCTTGTTTCTGCGACGACCTCCGCATTCGATGTCGCTGGTCAACAAGATATTCGGGATCTTGTTCTTCCCTTCGGCAGGGAGAGTAACAAATTTCGGTCCTCAATTTCGGTTCAAAGATTGTATTTCTCAACCGCTTGATGGTCCTCGTCGCCATTGATGTCAGGATATAAGAAAAGCATGGATGAAATTCCCTGCAAGTCCGCTTGGGAGGTGTTCAATGCTGAGGAGTGGGATTTTTTCAGCGTCTGAAGTGAAAGGAGACTTGGAGTAATCGCGGAACTGAGGTGGTGGGGGCATTGTAAGTGAGAGGAACGAGTTGGAAACCTTGGAGTGTTGTAGAAAATTATTCGTAAATTTTGATGTCTTAATTGAAATAAAAGGTCAAATCTTGGTCTTGAATGGCTGTAGCTCTGTATTTTCTTTCGGCTATAGTGGGTTCAAAACTTGTCGAGAAGAAGAGAAGAGAGAGCTCCATGTAGTTGTGGACCTTGTGGCAAAAAACTTAGAGTATCATAGTTCAGTCGAGGCTAAAGGCAGAGTCTGAGAGATAATTATTTCCGCATTTCGATGAACCTGGCTGTATTTTATTTATGGAAGAATCAGAGTAGAACAGAAGTGCGTTTACTCAAAGTACACGGATCCGTCACTAGATCTGAGAATTTGAATAAAACAATCCAGCCAGGTTAGACATCGCGAGGTTTGCGTGGGATTCGATTGAGGTGAGTTCGACTCGAGTCTTTGGCTGGAAAAGAAAGCTGTCGTGTGCTTGAGCTGGTATATAAACTTACACTGAAAGCCTATTATCCTCAGTCCGTTCCATAAGTAAAGACGGAGTAAGTTGAATCTGAAGATCATTCTAATACCCGAGAATGCGTCGTGATGCCTTCAAACTCATCCATTTTTTGTTTAATGTTTCAAAAACGATTTTAGGCAGTAGAATATATAAATATTAGCAACTTTCGCTCTGGAAGTCTGTCTCAAAGAAATGTTGCAGTTTCCGCGCAAGACATTTCTTGCACAAGAGTGGAGGGTAGTCGCGGGAAATAACATAAGATTGACACAAGACCAGCACCGGAGCAGGAAATACCATCTTCAAATTATTTGGACGGTTGTAAATTTGGGTATTAGGCTTCAGAAATATACGTAATTTACATGTATAGCCTTCTATAGTATCTTGTTCATGGGAGGATGGCGAGTGCCTCGAGGTGGAGCCTCGGTGGAGCCTCGGTGGAGGGAGGTAACGAATGGAGCAAGCTTCAAAGAATGGTTTAAACCTGCGGTCAAGGAAAGTTTCCGGGTTTGTTAGGCCCTTCAAGAATTGGCCTGCCCCTTGAGATCTGTTCTAAACGTTAGAGTTAGTATAGCTTTCCTTCGATGTTCTCTGAGTGTCCCCACTGTCGTTCTCAGATTACTACTGAGGCTTTTCACTACTCTCTTGTCCTTTTGACAGGCACAGCGGGCTGTGAATGGATTATGCCAAGCCATTCTGATTTCTGCCAAACAGGTCGAAATGAGCGTAGTCTCGAGTCGTTGCGTGTTTATACTCCTCGATACAAGGCTCGCTATCCATCAACTCGCTGGAGGGCCTCCTATTCCTGTTTGAACTCGTGTAGGCAAACCTCGACAAGCTCTCTGAATTTCTTTACAAGGTTTTCCGCCCGACTCCCTGAACTATGAACGTATATGAACAACGGAATTCTACGTATCATGGTACTGTAGATAATTTTGTTAATTGACCCGTACAATCCGTGCATCCCGAAAAGTAATCACTTCCATCATAGAACCTTTCTCCTCAAAATGCTTAAAGTGCATGTCAGCGAGGGTATCACTGCTTCTGTCATTGATGTTGATCAGGCGTTCGCACCGCACTGCACAGTCTGCACTGGCAGTCTTCAAAATCCTTGTCCCATGCCGTGTAACCACTTGTGCCTGTAACAAAGAAATGCAGCGTAGCAAATTCAAAGGAGGTGCTCTGCAATCAGGAGGACGATAGAAGAGGTTCGCGGAGCTGGCGCCGTCGCCGTTGGTGAGAAGGAAGGGTTTTGGGAGTTGACCGAGAGTTCTGGGATCAAGTGATCATAGCCGGAGTTGAGTGATCATAGCCCTGGAGATTGGCAGGGTCTTTTAGAGGTGTGGAAGGCTACAAGGCGGCAGGCGATGGAGTGGGAGGCGTGGCGCATTTATCATGTACCTTTCTCCATAATCATCCGTGTTGTTGTCGCTTGCATCGCCGCCCTTTGCAGATCCAAGCCGCAAGGCTCATTGTCGTTATTTTGTTGAGAAAACAAGAGGCAAGAAAAAGTCGGCTTTTCCATGAATAAAATCACGTGATTCGTATTCATGCTAGCAGTCGATGCTGTCGTCGACGTGGAGGGTCGAAAACGATGTCAATTGGTACTAAAGTTCGGGGGACAGTGCTACAGATGTCTATAATACTTTTGAGAACAAAAAAATACGGAGTTGAGGCACAACTTACGGAAGTATGCGCGCCTCCAACACCCGCGTCTCATTCGCGGCAGCAACCCGCCCGCCTTCACTGATGAACTCGTCGTTCGGCGCGCTCTGGTCGAAAACGGCGAGGGTGTCTTTCGGCGGGGCGAGGGAGGACGCGACTTTGGCTGCGCCGAGGGATAGGAGGTCACGTCCTATGAGGGAGAAGTCGGATAGGAGCTTGCGCACTTCCGAGTTGGAGAGGATGAGGGTGAGGAGTGTGCGGAGGTGTTTGAAGGCTGGTTTGCGTGTTGAAACCGTAGAAGAATAGTAGAAGAATGGAGTTGTACGTACCTTCGTTCCCATCCGCCTGCGCCTTCGCCGTATTTATAGGCATCTTCTCGCACAACTCGTCCGACGCCTGCTTGAAGTGGTCCGTATCCACATCCCGCGTGTGCCACGCGAATTCCTGCACGAGCTCGTCGCCATTCTTCTACTGCACGATGAGCCGCGCGGTGCTGATGATCTCGCGGGTGTCCTGCACGAGCTTGCAGCCCTCAGGCGAGAGCTTGGGGACGTTGACGGGGGAGTGGTCGAGGACGTGCTGCAATGTTCGAGTTTTCCCTTTCGAAATACGTCTACGACGCCGTATAGGCGGATCTAGTACTTATTAGCCCTCTACACCGCTAGACGACGATGAAGAACCTACCTTTCTGTCGACATCGGCGTCCTTGGCAGCCTTGTTGACAGGGTCGACGACGGAGCCCTTTGCAGGGTGGGCACTGATATCTTTGGTAGTAGGTGGAAGAGACATGAGAAATAAAATGTAGAATGAGGAAACCTGGACCGACCTTTATGTATGCGCATCACCGACGATGAGTCACAGTTTCCATTTTTAGATTAGCGCTCCGCAACGCCTGCACCAACGATGTCGATGAGGAGCTCCTCGATGTATGGCGGGGCACGTGGGGAAGTATTATTCCCGAAAACTCTTCGCGTGCTGAACGGTTTTAGTAAGTTCTCAGACAACTATCTGTAGTTCCCCAATAGACGCGCGTTTAACGTGTGAAATTGGCAAAATCCAATGTGCGAGTGCGCAGAGTAGTGGCGCGTATCAACGCAGCTAAAAGACATACGCAAGACCGCAAGAATTTACTTGAATGATACCGCCTGCGCTGTGTGCATTAGAATTAGCTGGCAGGAATTGCTGAAGCGGCGGGCGCGCCTGCCGTCGCGTGCCATCATAAGCGCCTTTCCTATTTAAGTAGGCGCCCATTTGAGGCCCTGACCAACAAGCCGAGAGCGGCCGCGCCCTTGGCAGGCACAGTTTCGGGAACAGAAATGCTTTTTAGAATGTAGCTACAAAGAAAACTCATCGAGAATCAGAAAATTTGACTTCGGTAACACAGAATTATGTCAGGAAACACCCAAAAACTTCGGGAAACCAGATATCTTCACGGAAACAACTCAATATGTTCTGGGGAATGGGAAGTGTTTTCGGGAATACAATTTGAATTGCATTAAGCCAAAGGCAAACTATTGGGGAACTACAGATAGTTGTCTGAGAACTTACTAAAACCGTTCAGCACGCGAAGAGTTTTCGGGAATAATACTTCCCCACGTGCCCCGCCATACACCATAGATAATTCTCCGAAAGCATATCTCCTAAAAGGAAGAAAAGAACCAGAGAAAGACGACAAGATGGTGCTGAAGACGCTATGGTTTCGCCATTAGGGGTGTTCATAGTAGCGTTTTTGGGTCGTTTTTGGGCTGTTTTTCGGTTCGTTTTTCGTTCGTTTTTACCGCCAACTTGAAAATCCTGGCGGTAAAAATGAACGAAAAACGAAATGAAAAATGACCGAAAAACAGCTACCGTGAACCTCCAGGTCAGGAAATCCTCCAAAAACGAGTGAAAAATGGATTCAAAAATGGAAAAGACGCTATTCGGCTGTCCGGCTGTGATTAAAGTCCGCTCCCTAGCACTTCCAAGTGCTAATTTCACCAAGTTCCCCGTCTAAGCCTAGCCTTGGAAAGAATCTCAAGTTGTTTTTCCTCTTAGTGTCTGTGTTCAAGTTCAAGGTAATAGGATGTGATCATATTACGGCTATACTATAAGAAATAAGACAACGTGTAGCCTAGTAGTAGAAAGTTCTGTGGTAACAAGGGACGGGCGAAAAAGCCATCGACGTTGCTGCGTCGTTGCCAGATCGGAGACAACAAGGTCATGGCTGTAGGTGCAAAGGCAGAAGTGCGGGTGTTATGAAGGTGTAGGAGTGATACTACGAGCATAGACTGAGAACTGAACATACCAATCCCTGCATTCACAGCCTTTCCCACTTCGCTCCAGAGCAGCTTAACACCCATCCATTTTGTAGCCTTGGCCTGCTGCGGGCAAAAAGAGGGCGTGTGTTTGAGTAGGTGGTGTCCTTCCTGGTTCAAAGCATCTTCTTGGGATGGAGGTGACCTATCCCCACTCGTCGTGAGTAGTCCACTCGCAGCTTGAGGATGGGCTACGCGACCGTCATTTTCAGCTACGGATAATACGTGTTACTTGATAATATAGAACTCACAAATGTGTTGCAACCATGGGCGTCGAGGACAACGACGACGCGGAAGACATCAGGTGGAGTGTGGATGGTGGGAGGCAAGGGGGACCCACCGGCAAAATCCGCTGAGGCCCACTACCCTCGTTTCGTTGCCATCAAAACTCTTGGGGTCTGTACATGCGCTCGGGGTCCATTTCTATATCGGGTAGGATTTGATGCGATTGCGCGTGCGCTGATACAGAGCATTGTTCATTTGTGCTCGCTTTCACTCCCACAAGCTACTCTATTCATCTAAATACACTATAATATTCTCTGTGCCTTGGGACTAGATGGCTGTCTTGATGCCGTTGTTGATGCTTGAGAAAAAACAGATGCTGCCCGCTTCCTGCTTCCTGAGGTCGGATCCCATCTAGTATCATCTTGATTGTCATCCAGATCCATTGGATCTTGAAGCCCGTCGCTATCAGGAACCTTGTAAGTTGTTCTGTAGCGTGTAGTATCAGCTAACTCAACGCCCATCCGCTCTTCCTCTAGCCTGCTTATGTGTGTGGTAACTCGGAGCTGAGGTGGGAATGGGGGAAGTTGTCCATCGTCATCCAAATGATGCTCAGACATATGGTGGATAAGGTTGTATTTCCAGAATGTAGGTGCTTGTTTTTCACGGCCTAGCGGACAAATAGGGCAATTAAGAGGAACATTTGTACAGGGGCTGCTTTCCGAGGATATTACCGCACGCGAATACACCATTTTTGAGTAATGGTAAGGACAATTTGACGAAATTGCTACGGTTTTCAACTTTTTGACAATTTGGGTTTTGCAGCCATTTATTCCGCACCAGCCGCATGGATTTAAGCCGATTACTGGCTACGTACCATTGGGTTAGTGTACGTGCTTCTTTGATAAGTCAGATTTCATTGACTCACCTCTTTATTAATGTTCTCGATGCCTTCGGCGTCTAGAAAAAGATCCTCTATCTCAAAACTTCTCGTTCTCAGTGACCGTAGTATGTGTTCCCCAACGTGATTTCGCATTTTGTTCAATGTGAATACGTTCCCACAAATACGGCATGGGACCTGATCTTTGGCTCGCAACTTTATCATCGGAATGGGAGGGTTGACGACATAAAGCTGGGGAATTCCAGAACTGGATTTATAAGGCAAACCGTCGCCGAATATCTCAGGTAAGGATTCTATATTAGTGACGATTTCATCTGCATCCGGATTTAATGATTTCCATGCCTCTTCCAAAGCAGCTGTTAGATCTGAATGCATGAGCGTCCAAACAGGCGTATCTTGATTGTCGACCATAACATCTGGGCCTAAAGGGTAAAAGTTCTTTCCTGGGATACGAGCCATGAAGTGCCGCTGATTGGTTATCCCATCCTTGCTTACTACCGTCTGGACATATTTCTTTGTCCACTGCCAGGTAAAGTCTGTCGTATGCCCCTCAGTTTGGAGTATCGGCAAAAGATCAAGCACTTGTACTGCGACTGTGGTAACCTTTGGTCCCGTTTCAGCATCAAGGTCGTTGATATTAATTTCATTAAGATTGTTTCTTGATGTCCCTTGTCGGAAATTCAAGACTTCGCCAACAGCAATTGACACATGACCAGCGGCTCGTACCAGAAATCCACCAAGATCGCCGCATTTCATCATGTCGGTACTGTCGATCTGCGGTTCACAGTTCTCTATTTTTTGTCCACGGCGCGGTGAGATAGTTTCAGCGATGGTGACACCCTGGGCGCGAAGCGTTCGGATTGTTGATTTACGTGCTCGGTCGGAGACAAGTCTTTCAGCAATGAGTGCGTCTATGTGGCGCTCTTTTGTTCCAACCATAAGGTACGGTCTTGCTCGGCGAGTTTCTTCATAAGGATTAAGTATTTGCGGCTCGAACTCCAGCTCCCCGACAGGATCAGTAGTCTCAGTCTCTTGCTCGTTCTCCCAAGTATTGTCACATGCAAATAATTCTTCGCGTCCATCTGCAAAATTTGTCGGATCTTCATCCAAGCTTGATCTATGGGCAATACTCGCTAGTTGAAATATGCTGCTGACGAGCTCCTCAGATTCGTCGTCATCTGGGTCCTGATCAGCTGCTCGTGAACCGACATACATTCCTTCTGGTCGAAGGTGATCACATTCACGACTTAAAAACAAATCGTCCCATTCCATGGAACCTTTGGGACCAAAATAATCGGTCAGTATCTTGTCTGCTTGTTCTCGACCTGCCAAGTAGCAAACGCGAATATTGACAGAGCCAACCTCAATGTTTCCAGTCCATGATTTTGGGTTAACATGGTCGACACCACGCGCACCAATTAAATTTCTCCTAGCATGTCCTCGATCAAGGTCTGGATTACGTTCGAATATGGCGTTGATTTCAGCTCCGACACTCAGCTTGTGTGCAAGTTGCAAGATATCAAAATTTCGGGAGTGATCTTGTGTACGGGCATGGGAGAAAACACCTTCCAGTCGGTCAGTTCCTTCAAGTAAAATATGGTACTTGATGTCGGGACGTATTGTCTGAAGGCGTGCTGCATTAAATATAATGCTTTTCACAATTGCCTGAGCATCTCCGAAGAGGGCATTATTCATGAATCCTGATCGGTGTCACAGGTGGAATGCTGTAATAAGATGGGAAAATGTGGACAGTGACTGGATTTGTTCCGAAAGCGATAACTCGACCTTGATGAATGGAAATAAGTATCCAAGGATTCTAGCAAAATATACGGCAGCCTTGATGCGGTGAAGGTGAGTGGGATTTGCAATCGTGTCTATATTGTGAACATCAAGCAATGTCTGTAGCAGGTTCACAGCTTGTGGGACATTTTGTTTGTCCGCAGGATTGAGCAATAGACGGGCTTTGTCTTCGGTTACCGTTTGGAATATTGTGAGTGCCATAAAGAAGTCTTCTGACTTTATGAGGGTATCGCCAATTTGAATTCCAGATGGACAACGGATCATGGTTGCAAATCGCTTGATAATATGCTTTGGATCGCATGTCGTAAGTAAGCCATAGGCGCCGGTAAAGCAGTTTAAACCTGGTAGGTCATACAGGATTTGTCCAAGTGGTGAAAATTTGTCGAGAGGAATACGAAGTCCTATATCGAACCTCATACAACGAAATGATGACTCTCCATCAGTTGCAATCCTTTCAATTTTCCCATGGCGCCTTTCACCATCAGGATGAAGGCGCCAACAAGTTAAAATATCAGAAATCCAGTCGGAGAGTTGTTGTGCCTTTTCTGTTTTGCATGAACCTGAAAGGACGATGGGAACAGGAAAGTAATTCTCGGTTCCTGTTAAAGGCGCAAGGGCAACCACAGCACCATCTTTTCCATGATGGCAGGCCTTGCTTTCGTACAGCGCTTGTGCCAGGGTATCAATATCTTTGATGCTATCAACCTCCAATTGAGTGTTGGCGTCTTCCACATGCTCTCGGCATATACCTAAAATTATTCCGCGTTTGTGATCATACCGACAAGCCTCCTCGAGTGCAACACCGTCAATCATGAGTGTCAGCCCAATAAGAAAATTCTCAATCGAAGGAGGCTGGCGTCCAGTTTTGCCCATAAACGCAGATATGTTCATGTCTATTTCAGCTGCAGATGGTCTCCAAGCTGAGACTGTGATTTCTGGGGTTTGTCGCCTTCGTTTGAGTGTGGTATTGGATGGGTAGCCTTCTGCCTTTTGAAGGACATAGAGAAGCCGAGACCCAGAAAGTGCCTTTGCCAAAAAAGCAATATCATACTCCCGATCTGTCCAGCCTGAGCGCGGTGCAAAAGTACCATTGATGGCTTGCTCTAATCTCTTTTGGATCGCGTGTGGTGAATCCCCATTGCGGAGGCTAACTGCAAGAATTGTTGCTACACCTGCAATTTTATTCTGCGAGAGTAGCATTATGAGCCGCTTGTAGTCGTCCATCTTTTTTGAAAGTCGTTGTATTATTCGTTTCTGATTTCGTGACTAAAATAATGTAATTCCAGCCTGAAGATATAAAGTGGAATAGATTTCTCGTACCTGGCGGTCGTAATCTTTCACCTTCTTAGATAACTCTGCAAGAAGTTTTGTAATTTGAAGAAAATTCAGGTACCTCCATGGTGTTCGCGGTAATGCATCAGCTGATGCTCGTTCCATAAATCTCTGGAGCTTTGGTGACTTCAGTAACGCTCTGCAGCTCTGGCATATCACCTCGCCGGTTTCTGGGTCAATACTAGTATCTTGACTCAGATATTTTGTGCAAGTCTTAGCTTGAAGCCTGACACGCCCATCCTGAATCCCGACAAGAGTCCAAGGAATCACTTTGTGTTCATGTTGTTGATAAGCGTAGGTATCCCATATAGATCCTGGATACCAGTCAACCCACTGGCCATTACAAGGCCGACCGAAAGGAATGTCAGCGGGTGCTATATCGCGACCAGTGCTAGACTCTTGATTTGTCGCAATAAAGTGGAAATTGGCAAATGAAGGTCGAGGCGTTAGAGTTGGTGTAATATCTCGGTTGGTCTGGGCTAATTCTGGTCTTTGAGGTGTTGTATGACCTGGGTTTGCCGCTTCTAGTGACTTAATCTATCAATCATATATTCAAATATTCAAATTGAAAAATAAGATTTACGAGCATGGGCAGAGAATGTTAGCTCCAATGCTCTTTCTGCCTTTAACGTTTCTTCTTCGACTATTTGGGCCTTCTTCTGGCGTTCTGTTCGCTTCTTGCAGTCCTTCTTGTCTCGGTGGTTATCCAACTTAGCTGCAGATCTCGAATTGCCTAGAGCGATAAATTTTCGGCAGAGATCACATCGGATTAGTGACATCTGTGTTCCATAATCAAAATATATAGGAAATAATAGGGGGCTGCCATCGTTTAGGAAGAAATGGATGTGTTCTGGAGGGTCGATGAGGACGGCATTGGAATAGTCATTGTCCATTGTCAGTATAACAAGCAAAGATAGATTTAAGATACACTACATAAACGACGTTCTGTCGAAGAAACCGAAAGCATTAGGGGAGAGACGACTGAATCCAGCAAACAAAGCTGATGATCTTGCAAGCTTGCATCGTTCAAGGCAGCAAGACGGTGGACAGATGGACGGCGTTGCGGGGAGATAAGATTGACAAGCTGACAAAGTATTGCCCGTTATAGATACTGGACCCCGAATACATGTACAGACCCCAGGAGTTTTGATGGCAACGAAACGAGGGTAGTGGGCCTCACGGATTTTGCCGGTGGGTCCCCCTTGGTGGGAGGAAGGACAGCGAGCTGACAGCGAGGCGAATCAGAGGGACCGACACTTTGGAGCGGAGATTGAAATCAGCACAAAAAATGAGAATGAAAAATGAAGAGAAAAATGGAACGGTTCACGAAAAACACCTCTCGAAGGTGTTTTTCGTGTTTTTCTCATTTTTGGACTTGTTTTTGATGTCATTTTTGGAATGGGAAAAACGACCGAAAAATGGAACGAAAAACGTTACCGTGAACCGCCCTATTATCTAGATGTTGTTAACCATAACCATCGGAAGGCAATAACAAAACTCGTCCTATCCGCACACTGTCTGGCTATTGAAAGGTTGAGATGGCGCCGCCCAAGGATTCCACGGGAGCAACGACTCTGCCGATTTTGCAAAATTAGTGTTGAATCACCGGAGCATGCCCTGCTGGAATGTGGAGGACTCGAGGTCCTCAAAAATCTACGGAGAGGATTCGTTTCAGACATAGAAAATCTGGACGGAAATTTACTTGACTGGGAACGCAAAGGTTACACGGAATCCCTAAAAGAATTGATCCTTTCCCGAGTGACAATTGGGCGCGTGGCGCAACATGCCTATGATGTTTTAGAGGTATATAATCAACACTCAATAGCCGCTCTGGTACTCTAGATTCCTATATTAATACAAAATGGCTGCCGTCTGTGAATAAACCCTAATTTTACCCATAAATCTGCTCTACGATAGACGTCCTGAAACATGGATAGCTCGTCAACGAGCGGACTATGGGTCCGAGACGATGGCGGTGGCCGCAACGCCGGGATAATCTCGGGCACCGGTGTCCAGAAATGGACCATGCCGGTTAAACCTCACCTCACATCCGCGAGGAACCGCAGATGCCTGTCGGGCCTAGTCTCTAAGATAAAAAATCAAGTACACCTAGTTTATCCGCCAATCTTAAACACAAAATTAAACTCGATTTTTATTCATTATAGTGCCCCCATTAAGTATAGGCAGTGCGCATTGATATTTGTGCAACACATGCGCTTCTCGGGTCATTAAGCAGAACCGCGGTGTGGACGTCGCCGGAACTACAATCAGGTCCTGCTGTCGATTTGCTTGGATAGAATACAGGCAGACAAAATTGGATTAAAAAATTATTCGTTATATGTACATTTATAAACATCATTTCAAGCTTCCCTCAACTCCTTTATAGCTGAATACAATTTTCGGAACGGTTTATGATCAAAACGTTTGAGCTTGCATAGGGAATGTTCGAGGAAGAAGATGTCGTGCTTGAAGCGAGCAAGCATGTCTGGGGAAAATTGGTCCGTGAGCAATTTATGCACAACGCTCAGTGCAGTGGCGGTTTCTGCATCGGTGCGGCATGAGAACCCAAGCCTTTTGAGACCGGCGATGCCGCCAGCATTGATTTCCTTAATGATGATTGCCATCTCATCATAAGTAGGAGTGGTGATAACTCCATTGACAGCATAGTCGACAAGGAGCTGGAACGTCGTCAAAGGCCCAAACCCAGGTAGCGCTCCTTTCAGCTTACAGAAAAGCTCATAGAAATTGACAGGTTCCGTTGAGGTTAGGAAAAAGTTGAAGGCCGGGTCGTTCGCAACTTTCCAGTAGCTTTCTGCATTGCTAGGTTCCCTTTGGGTGACGCACTGACCATAGGCGGATTTGTCGCAGAAGTATGTGTCGTCCTTGTAGCTCGGCCTCTCAGCACTGTAAACAAGGTTCCAGTGCTTGAGATCTCGGAAGAGTGGGTGATGGTCAACCAGAAACGTTGAGTGATGCGTTATCCCCCTAAAAATAAGCTCACTGAAAAACCCAGCCACGGTGCGAATGTGCTCTGGTGAAAGCGGTCCACCATCCTGACTGACATGAGAAAAAGATGGCCCAAATTCACGGAAGGGGATCTTCTTGTCGCCTTGAGCCTTCACATCAGCTATGAACTTGGCGTTCAGTATCTCTACCTTCTGCTGGGGCGACATTGTGGAAGAGAGTTTGGTGATAGGAGAGACGAAAATTGAATCGTCGACAAGCGGTAGAAGTGCCTTTAATGAGGTTGCCAAAAAGTCAAACGCTTCACGGTCTGGAAGTTCAGAACTCGCAAGCGTTGCGTCGACATCCATGGTGTCTTCATCGTCATGGAGAATTGGAGGACGACGCAGCCTGCAGACGAGAGAAAGTAGAGGCTGGTAGCCAGGGTAAAGACGGCGAGTTCCCTGAATGCAGTTAGACGCCAGCTTCCCGATTTCGCTTTCTTTGTCACAAATTGGATGCGTAGCCAGAATCTTCTCGGACCAGCGGCATATATCAGCATGATCCACCTTGGCATTCTTTCCAAGACCGAGCACTGAGACCCCTACACGATTTGCCGCCTTTGCTACCCATTTTAATGACAGCACACCTGTGTCTACCCGGTCGATCATTTCGCGTACAAACCACGCCTGAGGTTGGTATTTGGCTCGGTCCGGCATCGAAAGCCAGTTGGCCAGTATCTGCACCGTTGTCTCGAATACGGTGGCATTGTCAGGGATAAAGGAGCACTGCGAACGAAGGTTGAGGGGGGCAACGGCCTCGCCTGGATCAAAGCCATTCAAAAAGTCGCAGGCGTCAAGTTCAATCGAATTCGGAGGGTCTGTAATGATGTCTCGAACCCTTTCAATGAGCTTGGAGATGTTCGGGGTCGAAAATTCTCCTGACATGTCGACTAAGGAGTCGTAAACAGTAGCTTGGAGCCACTCCCAGGCGACGAGGTTGAGGAAGAGAATATTCTCTCGTTTTGCCGAAGATTCAAGCTCAAGGGAGCGGATGCTGCTGCTGACAGAGGCGACGTGTACTTTCGATGCTTTAGAGACAGGTGTCTGAGTGAGACCAATAAGCATATTATTGGCGGCTTCCATGGGATCGGTTCCGGGCTTAAAAAGGGTGTTCGCTGCACGTATCAAAGACTGGTTAAGCGCCGAGAGGTTCTGGACAGTCAGTTTGTCCAAAAAACAACCGGTAATCGGCACTGTGTTGGCATGTTCGTTAAATTAATCTGTTGAACGCTCTCGAGCATACCTTGTGTGACTTCAAGTTTTAGTTCTGACGTCGACCTTAAAACCTCGCCAGAAGAGGCGACATCAATTTTTGAATTTTCTTCAGCTGCCGAGGAAGATCCAAAATGTGATGTTGGGCTTTCTTCACCGACGTAAGCTGTGTAAACATCGTTTCCGGTTTCAATTACAAGTAAACTTTCAAGCCTGATTTTCTCAACGCACCTAGATTACGACTTTCTTTAATATCCGACTCCGGCTCCGGCTCTGAGCAATCATCTCGGTAATTTATTGATTCAGCTACGCAATGATCCTCGACGCTTCTCAACGCGCCTTGATCGCGTTCTTTATCGTCGAGTTTTGGGTAAGCATCTTAGCAAGTTCCGATTTCAACTACAGTTTCGAGCTATGAAGGTTCTCAACGCACCTCGACCGTTGAATCCATCCTCAGCTTGGGACTCCTCATCCTCAGAATTTGCGTCTGCTTTTGGGGTGAATATGTATTCAAGCTTATAAGCACTCTCGACACACCTTGCGTTATGGTTTCTGACCCCAGACCTTCCGCGTCGTCTTCAGAGTCGGAGGCTAGCCACATATCGGTATCATCTTCGGATTCGGAGGCTAGACAAATATCAGCTCGTTTTCAGAACAGATGGCCGTAAAGACTAACCGTCCGACCCGAAGCACCGTTCTTTTTTGGATATTGAACCCGCCCGGAAAGTTTCTTCTTCAGATTCAAATTCGGGTTCAGATAGATCTGTTCATCGCGTAAATAATACATCAGATCTATAAATACGTTCATAACGGACCCTCAGACATGCCAGGATCAGTTATGTCCTGTAAATGATGACGGGCGTCAGTTTGAGCCAACAGGAGTGCTATGAACAGATAGCACATCAGAAAAGAAAGATAAACGGGTTAAAAAAACTTACTGCGACTATCACCGACCACAGCACTGTCTGTGTGTGGAACGAAATCAGATGTGAACTGGAAGACGAAATGGGCGATTACCTGTTTTAGCTCGCTTCGAAACTGTCTCTTTGTCCTTCTCTGGAGGTAATATGAGCAAGTGAAATTAATCAAAGTGAGCAGCGTACCTGAGCATTTTCGCTTTTGACCCGAATTTTTCGTATCTATAGAATTCACTTAAATGTCTGGATCACGCAGAATGAGCAAAATATACCTTTTCCCTCTCCACTGTTCTTCTTTTCACGGCCTGGGATTACCTGCTTCACGTACGCTGGTGGTGGTACTAATCAGAGAAGGAAAGAATAAAGTAGATTCGCTTACTTCGTCGCTCCGACCGACCGCCAAGAACGCCATTGGGTCCATTCGTTACGATGCACAAAGGAATCTTGGAGGCGCTGTCGGCGACATGCTCCGGCCATGCGCGAATCGCCTCGATGCGTGGCCTGTTGTTGAATGGGTGTTTCGAATCTATATCATCCGAGTTCCATAGTTTAGCTATCAACTCAGGCTTGAGGTCGGTTGTTGTCTTCGCCTTGTTTGCCTTCAAGATGGACGAATAGCTCGTGCCGATTTGCACGTCTTTTCCGCTCCAGCCTGGCGCCAGATCCCATGGTGGCACCTCGACGCGTACTCCTTCCTCATCAACAAAACTAAAAGCAGACAGGAACTTGGCAGGGTCAAATCGAGCGAGCATGGCGGGAGGAAGCTGCTTCATCACGCCCATGGTCAACTCAACGAGACCACGAGTGACGACCCTCATTTGACTAATTCGCTCCATGAAATACTCACCGTCATGCGCGTAATTTGCTTGAGTGCACGTGTCTCGACCCGAAAGATCATGGAGGCTGCGATAAAGGTCGACGTAAGAAAAAGAAAGAAAAAAACAAAATAGCTCACTTCTCAAGGTTTCGAACCTCCTTCGCTACCTGGAGGAGAACAGGCGGCTTAGATTTCTCGCCGTTCTTTGCGGGTGGGCCAGGAATCGAGGCAAGGGCGACACTCTCTCTGCCATCGAGCACGTCGCCCTGCGGATAGGCAATTAACGTCATACGGTGGTGGGGTTTGTTTGGGTGAAGACGTTTGTCGACGTAGACTGGTTGAACGCCAGTGTGCATGTCTAAACCACAAAAGCATGTAGTGGACAGGCTTTCGTTGACCCAACCACAGCCGTACACCATCAGATAGAACACGTCCGTCTCCACATCGCGGGTCTCTTCGCTGAGGATCATCATGGCGGTTATCCCTCCTGGTTCGTCGGCGGTGTCGCAGTGTTTACCTCCCGCCACTCCGAGTGCCTCTATTTCGTTGGCTGCAGACCATCAGCAGGATACGAGTTAGCAGGAATAAATCCAACCTTTCTCCGTCTTTTGCACCTTTTTCCCTTTCTCCTTAGCCTCCTTTCTGCGTTTGGCTATCGCTCCGGCGATATTTAGTTGGAAAGCTGGAAATGCCACGTTATCGTCGGTTCCTACGCGGGGAATGTTGGCGACATCGGCTTGAAGGGTGAGGGCATCGACCGTCTGCTTTCCCGCACCCTTACGAAGGGCATGCATGGCTACGGTCGCACCAAACTGACCATTTTCAGCGAGTCTAGAATCTCTTGGTTAAATTTTATACTCACTTTTACAGCATTCGAACGAACTTTCTCCTCCTTGTCTTTCTGTACGCCGAAAACCTTGTTGGCGACGTAGGGGGCGGAAAGGTCTTTTTGATGCTGAACGCTGATGGTGAGTGGGAAGCAGTTTCGCCCAGTCGAAAGTGGAACTGCACGCCTTCCCCGTTGAAAGGCCGTGCCGCCAGTCATTTCTCCGTCTGGCTCAATAACTGGGTCGCCCTCTCCCCTAAGCTTCAAAGAGCCCTGCAAACCTTTCTGTACATCCTTCAGTCCTTTTTCCTCGTATGCAGAAAGCTCGTCCCTTGGTTGAAGTAAGAAACGGAAAGACAAGATTGAGTTACTGTGCTTACTTTGCTAGTGCCCATGAGACCAGGCGGTCGTCATCGTCGTCACCGGACCCGAACTTGTCACGACTCAAGAGATATTCATTCAGACTCGGGTGAAGGATAAGAAACCCTACAAAGAGTCAAATAGATAAGTGAATCGATTTAAAACCTTACCTCGCGCCCTACTTTCTTCGACGCTAGCTGGTGCCGAAAGAGAACCGATGAAATGCAGAAGTTTATCTACCGCGCTTTTATGATGGTCGTAGACCGCCAATACAACGCGACCGTGTTTCTCAGGTACCTTGGGGTGGTCCGGAAGCTCGTATAGGGCAGGAAGGCGGGCGTCACGTCCAGGAAGCTTGATGGGCGTAGCTCCCGCGGGAAGCGGCGCAGGGGTGCGAAATGGCGGGGGCTCACCGAATCCCTGGCGCGCTCCGTTCTCTGCTTTATTGTTAGCCGCCCTGTGTTGTTTTTCTTTCTTCGCAGATCTCAAGGTGGGCATTACGATGGTGAAAGGGAGAGGAGTGGAAAGGCTCAGACATGACGATGGCGGAAGTAAATGAAGGAGGCGTGGGAACTTTCAGTTTGGTCCTTGAGTGAGGCATTTTCGAAAATGCCTCCCCAAGGACCAAATGAAAAGTGCCCATACCCCTTGTCACCCACTGCTAATCCTCGGTATCATACTTCAGTAGGCCTCTCTACAAACATAATGTTGCCCCCGGCGCCTACCAATCTCATTAGCGCTGGCGATTCAATCCTGCCAATTACCTGAAGCCCAATTTGGGAGTCTTTGTCAGCCGGGCCGAGACTCTCCCGTCCGACTCATGCCATTTCCCCTCACAGCTGTCGGGCAATAATTCTGCGGAGTGCAGAATGTATGGTAGGATAACAAAATTCTGCAAATGGTAAATTTTGCGCAGAATCGTTATAAAATTGATACAGATCTTATTGTTCTTCCTGAAGTAGAATAGAAAATTCTAAATCTTGCAAAATTTTGTTATCCTGTCTGAATTCTGCGGCTCGCAGAATTTTCCACCGCCAGCCAAGGGTGCTTATTGTCTGCCAATTTTTGGCCTTAAAATATTTCCCCAGCCGGCGGCGGTTTATTGTGCGGAGCGCAGAATCACTCCAGAATGTACTGCGGGATAAATAAATTCTACAATTAGGAGAATTTGCGCAAAACTTCAGATTTTGCATCTGGTTCTCCTAAAGTTAGAACGTAAAATTCTACATTCTACAATATTTGTTATTCTACTAACATTCTGCATCTGGGAGAAGAAACCGCTTCCAGCCGTGCCTGCCCTTCAGTGGGCAGCTTCGCCATTCCAAGGGATTTCCATTTCGAACACGGAAATCAGGGCAAAAATACGAGGCCAAGATTTGTGTCTGGAAATCCCTTGGAATGGCCGATTTTCCATTTTTTCTTCTCTTCTCTTCACCCACCTGTTTGTCCTTGCACAATTCTCAGTCTCCTTCGAACTTCACTGCATGTTGAAACGACAGCCAAACTGGGTGCCTTTTACACCACAATGATCCCAGCGACCAGATTGATGTTACTCATATTCACACTTTTTTCGCGGTATCCTAGATTTCGTGTCGCGAGTTTTCGTTTAGGGTGCGTACACAAGCTTCTCGAGCGTAACTGATTGACTAATTCTGACTTGGATGTATAGCCTGTACTGGGCTCATTCTCCCTGTCTGCGACCTTGTCGAGATGTTGACGGACTCGAACTCGTATCATCGTTGGAACAAAAACGAAAGTTGGTAAAGGTACGCAGTTCTTGGTCTCTTATTACCGTTGAAGTTAAAGCCAAGCACCCGCTATTGTTTTGTAGGTTGCAGACTCACGCATTCCTCTCGTTCTTAGGTTTAGGCTTGTAACGAACGAATGCAAGTTTTCAGCCACGTCAATCAAGCAGCATCACCTCCTTCGCTCATAGAAAAGCGAGCCTAGCCAAGCCATTCATGCGATTTCTTCAAACAACTCCCCCCTTCGGCACCATCTACCTCCCACTTCTCTCTTCGACCCGCCGCAATACAGAAACATAGGTTACTCGAACATATTCGCTCCAGAAGGCGTTGTCGTGTAGCTTCCTGCTCCTGAATTCATCTTTCATCTGTGTAGCTGGGCAATACTCCATTCAGCCGTGCTATTTTTGGACAGATTCTGGGTGTTGTAACACGGGCTGGAGGTTAGAGCGAGTCGATAAACCTTTCAGACATAACCAGTTTACTGAGTCTCTCTATGAACTACAGCTCAATTCATGACGCACTGTATGATCTTGTTTGCTAATCTCACAACAATCTCAAATGCGTCGACCTTGCATCATCAGTGAAATGAAGACGTAAACTATTAGAGGAACGACTAGCTCGGCCGAAGCTCAACGTTAAACGCACCCCACCACCGCGTCAATTGGTGGTACGCGCAAGCTAAATAGGCACGTACCTGCTGATCTTTTCGTTCCTATTTGATACTTGCATGTTCGGTTGTTCCTCTAGTCACATGAATTTATCTTCCACACCACAGACACGTTCGCTTCAAGCTCCAGTGCCTGGAGAATAGACACTCCCTGTCTCTCAGTTGCTCCACCACCCTCGTCTTCTTATTTTGTAAATATTTCTTGAAATTAGAAATGTCTTGGTCTCCATACTTCGTGAGTGAGAGATGGGGGGATTTCGTGAAAATATTGTGTAATTTAATGAGTATGTAAGGCAATGTGTTTCGTTGCTAAGTGAAGTTGTGTGTTTGAAGAGTATCTACAATATTCTAGAGCTAAGTAGTTGCGTCCGAATATAATTAATAAAATTACTAATTAAGCGCTCGTATTACTAATCCATTCCAGCAAGTGCCGGATTGATCTCCAACAAAGAGGAATTGTCAACACTTAAGAGGCTCGAAGAAGGAGATGCAGTAGCATCAAATGACGAGTTCAAGGGCTGACTGCCCCAGAAATTCAGCACTACAATAATTAAAGCCGAAGCTATTCTAGAAATGTTGTGAGGGTGCCCCTCTGTCTGGGCACGAAGACCCTGATATCGTATGCGGTTTCGGTTCCCATGTTGAGTAAAATTTATTTCATATTTCTTTCCGTTTTCGTACGTATCTCCGACGCGCCACATCGTCGATCACATACGAAACACACCCTTTTAGTTAGCTGTTTAATTTATTCATCTCTACCACTCATTGAGTCATTCTGAAGGTAGATTTCTCTCAGTTCTTCTGATTCCCCTTTCTCTCCTTGTTTCATAAATTTTCATTTACCCATTTTGGTCTCTACGTAGTCCTTAAGTACGGGCTCTCATGTAGTAGATCTGGAGTTGAATACGACGTTCTCCTCACCCCATCGTTCGTTAGCGCCTTGCGGCTCGGTTTCTACGATAGAAACGTCGCTCGGCATCGTTTAGGATCGCTCCCTATCGCCTCGCTCTCGTTTCACTAGTTGGAACAAATTTATTATCACTCTATCTACTGACTACCACCCATTCCTTAGAATCCCCCTCGAACCACTACGCAAACGGAGTTTGCGCCCCGCTTCCTTTTTAGGCAGCACCCCCGAACAGTGGGCCTAACGAATACCAAAAAGGAGGGAGCAGTACACAATTCCAACCTCGAAGTGAAACCCTTTGACTACTGAACCTCAACCTGCCATTGCTGCCCTCGTCCAAAACTCCAATGGGAGACATAAAATCTGTGGGGATATTTAGTGGCAGCATAAGAGATGGCAGGACGCAGAGGAGGTCGAAAGACATCTACCCAAGTGAGTTGGCAAGTAAACCTCAGGAAGCCCATTCTCGCCGTCGTCGTCATCCTCCCCTTCCCCGTCCTCCCACTCTTCATCCTCATCGTTGACATCACAATCTAATACACAGAAGTTAAAATTAGAAAGTGCCGAGTCTTCAACCAGGATGATGAAATTTCGGGGTTGATGTTTATGTCGAGGCTGTTAAACGACTTACAAGTTTATTGAAGGAGTTTAACGACGAGTCGATTACTGATTGATCCCATTGCTTTCTTGAACCTCTGAGTGCGCTGAGTCAAGCGCCAAATCTCAATCGTTTTCAATAAAAATGGTTTTACTATGGAGGTAAAAGTCCAACAAAACGCAGTCTAGAAAAAAAAGGTGAGTTTCTGTACATTAACCCATAAGGATAACTCTGTCTTGTAACTGTTGGGATAACATCGTGGCCGAGGCAGCCTCCGAGCACAATCATGTACCAGCACCAAGTTAGGCTGGTGCTTATTCATCGCAAGTTGTAGCTTCACTTACTTACTCTTTTCTGCAGGAAACTTTTAGCACTTAATTTTATTGTATGTAGTATATCCTAGGAGATGTGTGCAGAGGTATATGAACTCCCAATACGAAGGGAGAAGAATCTAATTATTCATTTTTACATACACTGCGCTCAATTGTAACCGTAACAGAGTCGCGCGATCCGAGTCTGAACGTCTGCTCAAGTTTTCACACTCTGAAAACTTGAGCAGACGTTACTTGAGCTCATAAAACAAAAATGCGCTCCAGCGGTCACGTACTGCCCGGTTCTGACATATTTTCTTTTGTGTTGGCCTCTATCGTTGGGCTGTGATGAAACCCAGAAGGTACTTGGCATTGCGGTCTTCAAAAGTTCAATGGTCTCCGATGGTCATAAAATTGGACATACAGCATTATAATAAATACATATTTTCTACATGTATTATCATACTGGTCGAGTGGGGAAGCGCTACGATACAATATGGCGAAGGTGAGATTCAAATTTGCCCACTGTACCACCCTTGCCACACGTGGCATTGTGGCAAACGGGCAACTAGAAATTGTGTGGCATACCATGAACACTTCAGGAAATATTACCGAAATTTGAGCCAAGAATCCGTCATCTCTGAGATCTCAGGATTCGGCTTTTGAGACGTCTGAGTATGGCCAACACAAACCATCCGCCGTGTCCATGGTCCCAAAGATTTCTCCGAAGATTCTCTTCCTATTTCTAGCCCGTTTTTGCAGGTCTTTAAGACGGTCTCTGGCCCAATCCATACTTTCCCTGCATATGTTGTCCTTGGCTGGAAGGGTTCTGTTAATCTGGTGACGATAACGAACCTTCTTTATTGTTCTGCTCAATTGTTATCCAATGGCAGGTTAAATGGAAATGAGGAACGTGTCGACAAATTCACGGCAGCGCCCTCTCCATCAAGCGCAACAATGCTAGAATCAGTACCGAGGGTTTTATGCCTCGTTTTTTTCATGTAACTTGCAAGGAATTGCCGTTTCACCAAAGTAATTGTGTGAAAGTTGCTGCCCTTGGGTGGTTTGAATTCGAATACAAATAGCACACAGAAAATTTACTTCGCCCCAAGACCCAATGGACGCTTTCCCGGTATTCCTTGGCCATCTTTCATACAGAATCAAATTTTAACACAACTTCTGCATAGCGGGGAACCCGGGTCTTCTTTTGGACGAGCGATGGTTGTGTGGAGTACGCGGTTGTTGTGTCGTCCTCGCGGCTGCCTGACGTGAGCATCAGACATCCTTGATTCTATTTATTATGACCAATCATTTCCGCAGGGCACACAAATCCTGAAACTCCAGTTGGAAGGAAAGGACAGAATGGCGACCTTCCCGTGAGTCATCTGACAACGCCTATTGATCCCCAGGATCATAACTATTGTTGTTGTAGAGCTGCTGCTGTCACTAAAGTTAATTAATTTTAGCGTAAGAATGGAATTTGACGTCGGCAATGGCAGCATAAGTTGTTACTGTATGAGAGACAATAAGGCCGTTATTTCTAAATTGTTATGGAAATCAGGCGGTATGAATTTTTTATTTCCTAGCTAACAGCTTCCGAGTTCTTCGGCCAGCAAGTACCCAAACTGCGCGAAATGCGTGCAAATTGGCACGCAGCTGGCACGCACGCCACGCAATTTTCTAGTTGCCCTTCCCCAATGACACCGCCGAAGATCGTTTCGGCGCCTCATCCTAGCGCCAGGCCTAAAATTGGGAAAGGTAGACGTTTTTAGAGTACCTGCCATGGGTTAGTAGAACCATGAAGCCATAAATGCCAATTTCCTACAAGGATATTTCGAGAAAGTGTGAAGTGATAATTTTTTTTGGAAATCAAACCTTTGGGTTTATAAAGCAGCAATCATAATTTGACGTGAAAGAAACGTGACACGTCGAGGCAGACGCAAGTCGTCGACAATGTTGTGACTTTGTGGTTGCTTTCTTGGCTACGCAGAGATAGCAAAGCACTCTATTTAGAGCTGGTAAATTGCTTACTAGTCGGGAAGCTTAAGAGCAAGACACAGAGAACAACGTTGCTCCTCTCTCTGATGACTGTTCGAAGCTAGACCATGTTGCAAGCGACACTCAAAACGAGAATTTATCAACAGCAGCGCCGACCCACCTCAATACCCCACACATACAATCACCCCCTACAACCTCGCAGGTATCCTTCTCCCAGCGCACACCCTCACACTCTCCCCATTCACATTACGCACACTCCAAAACCCACTCCACCGTCCGCGCGAACTCCTCCGGCAGACCAAATCGCTTCGGGTACGGAATCCCATTGTCTACAATGCTCTTCCTATTCGAATCGGTGATCACCGAGGTGACGGGGCTGGTCAATGGACCAGGGTCGATGCAGACGACGCGTATGGCGTGCCGGGCGAGGTCGCTCGTCATGGGGAGGGTGAGCGAGCAGAGGGCGCCTTTGGAGGCGGAGTTGGCGGTTGTTCCTGAAGGGCCTTCGTGCTTGGGGTTAAGATTCAGTGTGATGGGTAAGGAAAATACTTAGTTGAAAGGAGAACGAACAGCAGCTGAACTCGAAACGAAGACCACCACGCCTCTTTCTCCATCCTCCGTGTCCTCAGGCTCGACTCTCACAAGATGCTCGAGCACAAGGCGGGTCAGGTTAAACGACCCTGTCAGGTTCACTGCCGCTACCTTCTCCCACAGCTCGAGCAAGTGCGGCTTCCCACTCCTGTTAATAACAGAAGCGGCGGGTGCGATGCAGTTGATCACCCCGCCCAGCGCTAGCGGTGCGCCGGAGCTCTTGGCCCAGGAGGCAGCGGGAGAGACGGTGGCGGTGAGTGAGGGTGGGTGGGTGATGTCGGTTTTGTAGAATGAGATGTGGGGTGAGGACAGGAGCGGTGAGGGGGGTGGGGCGCGGTCGATGATGGCTATGTTTGCTTTTTTGGACAGGAGGAGGTGGGCGGTTGCTAATCCCAGGCCAGAGGAACTTTTTTGGGGGGGAGCTTGAGATGAATGTGAGTGAGATTTGAGTTATGACGCTGAGTTGAACGTACCCTCCGGATATCGATGCGATGAATGTACGGTTTTCCACCTTCATGGTGTTCGATGATGGCGAATTGGACCCCAAGTAGGCACCAAATTGAAGCTGACGGGTTTGGTAAGCTGACATCAGCTTTGTCAGCGATGACGCCTCGGCGTTGGGTTTGAAATTGCCGCCGGCACCAAACTTCTCCACGACCTGTTGCAAGTCATTATTGTCTCCTTCGACGGTTGGTCGATGATCCTCATCGGATGCTCAGTCCTTCAGAATAATTGCTCTTATTCGAGTACAGAACCGACGCCGTCAATCCTCTTCGTAGCTGGGCACAGCATCAGCTAACAAACCATCATCCAATGCCAGGAAAATTGGTCATTGCAAGGGCTTTCGGAAGCAAATCCGTTAGTTTTGGAGCCCAGGGGTTTCCCTCCAAAAGTTGAGAAATCTGTCCAGGGATTCCTAAACTCGGAGAGTATTTCCCAGGCTCACTAGATTTTGATTCACTCCTTCCGGGTGCCTTGTACTCAAGTATTTCAGTTTGTAACTTCCTCCATGTAACTATAAAGCGATCTAAGGAAATAAACCTTGTTTCTGGTACATCTCAAGGTCTCTGACTTCAAAAATGAAGCAACAGCCATAATTTGGTTAACCAAGGATGAATTTTCTAGCTGAAAATGCGATAAAATCGTCGTTTTTAATACTTAAAACTTAAGCGAGCCCTGTCGTCTGTTGGGGTTTAATTTGAGCGTATTTATAACCGCACAACGCAAAAAAAATGAAGTGATTTGGGCAAGAATTGGTGTAGTTATTCCCTGTTCTTCCTTGAGTTCTCTACTTGAACCTGCATAAATCCGCGGTTTCAGGTACTTAAAAATTGGCGCAGCCCTGTCGTCTTTAGAGATTTAAATTACGCTTATTTATACGCACAGGAAGCAAAAAGAATCAAGTGTTTTGAGTAAGAATTGGTGTAGCTATGCTTCGTTTTGTCCCCCTGATCTGGTACAAATTTCGAAAAAATTTGTTCATTTCTGCATTCCATGAGTGCATTTACTGCCTTGACCTTTGCTAACACTCAGAAAATACATTGATAGATCAGTTTTTTAAACATCTGGTGGATATAAATTGAATTTGGCTTCACTACACCTGCCATGGTGTGTTTCTTGGGCAGTGCTTCTCCAAAATTTGACCATTACAGCTGGTAGTTGTCCAGTATTTCAATATATTTTTCGACAAACTTACTTGACACCTAATTACACACGTACTAGCAAAGTTTCAGAATTTTAGGAGCAAAATTGTACTTCCTGCGCTTTGCGGAAGCCCGCTTTGCACATAGCTCCCGACGCGCGAATTTGGACGCGTTCGGTCACGTGCTTTAAATCGGTCCTGTGGATTTTCACTCGGTCTGCTCGGTCAAATTCGGTCCTTGATCGAAATTCGTCCGCTTTCGGAAATCCCTTGACATGGCGAAGCCATTTCGAGTTTTCCGAACTCCGATGAATACGAAGCGAAACACGATGGCTGGCGGACGCCCTCTCACCTCGACCACCAACGCAGGACGCTGGGTCGTTGACGCACAAGAAAACACCTTCAGCGCCTGGTGCGTCTGTCGGTTAGCGTGTTGCACATCTTCTACATATCTCGGCTCTCTTTTCGTATGTCGCATCGCTTGGTATCACAGTTCAACAACAGACTTTAGTCGGTGCCCCCACGCTCGTCCTCTGGACCCGCGACGATGTCGATCCGGATTTCATGACCTTCGACCTCCATTTCGTTCAAGGGAATGCAAATGTCGGACTGGCGCTCTCGAACGTGGAGATGGGTGAGGATGATGATTATGGGACGGTTTCGGTTACATTTCCAACTCCTGGGTGCGTCTTACCGCTTTTTCACCGAACTTTCGAGTGCCTTTTCTGACGAGGGCTTGTCGTTCATCAGACAGCACAGCTTGAGAGCAGTGAAGGGGTGTGAGACATCCTTCGCGTTGTTACTTCTTCCCAGATTTACCTTCGAATCAGGTGTCCACGAACGACGTCGTCGGAACCAGCAAACCCATCACCGCGATCGGATTGAACTCCCCCTCGATCCCAGCTTCCAGCTCTGCGTCAGCATCAGCAACAACCACAACTGCAGCTCTAACTGCATCACCGTACGTGCCTCAGCATTAGCGTGATGAAAACGTAGCTGAATCGTTCTTAATCCAGAACTGCAATCGCGAGTATCCCGTCATCACCTGCACCATCGAGTAGTTTGCCCGTGGCTTCTTCTCAGTAAGCACCTTCCTTCCCTCCTCCCCTTCTCAGTCTCACAAATCTAACCTAACCTCCCAATCCCCGAAATCCTCTCCAAGCTCTCCCACCCGGGTACCGCCCCCTTCATCATCACAGCCAGCGTCCTCAGCGGTCTTCTCATCCTCTTACTCCTCGCCTTTCTCTTTATAGTGCTCGTTAGGCGCAGGCGGTTAGGGAAGGAAGAGGCTAAAAGGCGGTTGACGTTCGATTGGGATATGATGGTGCAGCCTCGCCGGAATTTGGCTACGTTAGGGACGGTAGGACATCCAGCATCGAGGACGACTAGCGGCGGACTCGGACACGCGAACGACTATACCCACTTAGACGTCGAACGAGGACTGCTCACCACGCAACCCTGCCAGCTAGGCTCCGGAATAGCCCACGCACACGCCCGCCCATCAATACCACACCCCCAAGGCCCGCGCCCTCAGGCTCCCCACACTAAAACCTCCAGCTCCACCATCTCAGCTAAAGCCTTCCGGCCCGCCTCTGCCACCATCCCTCGTACAGTAACAACAGTACCCAGCACAACCAGCGTAACGACCCCAATAACCCCCCGCGCCCCGCTCTCTCCCACCCGCTGCGCACGCGGCGGCTGAGGCAGATCGCGGACCGGATCGGGATGCTGCAGGTACAGATGGAGGACGTCGTTCGTGCGCGGGAGGAGCGGGAATAGAGGGAGGAGAGGGAGGCGTATGGTGGGATCGCGCCCTCTGAAGCGGGACACGGGGAGGCATCTGCGTACGGCGGGATCGTATCGTCTGATACCGGGCACGAGGTGGTGGGACACGGTGAAGGGAACGGGGAAAGCAAAGAGGAGGAAAGGAAGCGGGTGCTGAAAGATATGCAGCGCCAGATGGTATGGCCTCGCGACCACGAGCAGAGCGCATGGGCGATGGGGCTGACGGATGTGTTGCCGCCTGGGTATGCGAGGTATATGACGCCTTGAGGGAGAGCTCGGCTGGGTACATCTAGGATTTGATGGAGAAGTGATGTCGTTCTGCTCATCTTCTATTTAGGTCGATGTGTAGGCACTGCTGTGTATAGAAAGCACCAAACTTTGCCACTCCTTTCAGGGGGACGCCGTAATTGAACTCGATGCATTCTTCCCTGGATTTCCTGGTAATTCGTCAACGCATTAACCCATCCTTCTGTCTGTTTATCTAGCAACACTTTTCCAGCAAGAATTTCGCCCACTCTGTACTCTGTTCGAAGATTGCTTGAAGGTTTTATAAGCCGATATGTAGGCCAGTTATCTGAACGAACGAAACTGAACTTTTTGTTGTCCCGTTCTCACTTTGGCGACATCTTCGCCTCGAACATCATTTGATAGAGTTTGTTGCCAACCTTTTGAAGTTCTTATTGTCAAACGCCAATGAAGGCGAGAAGGACCTCGGGGATGGAGGACAAGTGAGTTGGGATGGCTAGTTGATGTCGAGGATGTGTCTGTAGATTGGCCCGTGGAGGACAGCAGGCGGGACACAGTGGTCAAGTAGGTTAACTCCCCTTTTCGTATCCTTGTTCTAAATGGTGCCCTTCGGTCATCAGGATGATCGACTTCATCATCGTCAGCTAGTATGGGGTCTCGTATTCTACACTTCGCATGCCCGCCGTCGCCTCCCTCAAGAATCCTGTTTCGACAATCGTATTGGTTTCACCTGCCCCTGCTCAAGCCGCCACGACTTTCTATTGCTTCACATCCATTTCCTCTTTCTTATCTACTGGTCGTTTGCGTTCGTGAGGCTCGGGTACTATTCATTTGTGACCAACTGATGACATACATGCCGGAAATATTTTTCCTTCAACCATTAGCAGATTTCGGTTTAAATTTCGTGCGGTAAACCTCATCTGACAGTATGAGTATCTCGTTCGAACAGCTTCTATGGGTGTATGAATCGGTTTTAATCCACGCCGCTCTTGCTGCAGCGAGACGAGAGACAGGTGAGATTTCATCCTTAAATGTGACATGAACACAGTCAAGGGTATGACCATATCGTTGACATGTTCGCTCTAAATTCAATTAGCTGACTGTAAGCTACGAAATGAAAGCGTACTTACGTGCAGGTCTCACTACCGTGCATTCTTCGTCCGTAGATAGCTTTCTCCGAGTCCTCGATGAGTGGAGTAAATATCAGTTGGGTCGCCTAGACTTACTGTGAACAGTGGTGTCATTTTATGGCCAGGGCAATTGAGAAATACGCGTAGGTGCAAGCCACTTCTCGCACAGACCATTTTCGGAAGTTGTTGCGGCTGACGTAATCTATGGCTGTCCAATCAAACCACCCGTCGCCGCCCGTTTCAACCATGCCCCATCACTCTTTCATGGGAATGAACTTACAATACGGCTCCTTGGTCTTCTCTTCTCTCAGGGCTTATAAGACCTTCTGAAAAAAGGTACTGGGTTTACACTGGTTCGACACAACACCCCAAATGCTGCTGACAAGAGCTCCAAGCAGTGCTCCTGTCCTGACGACCGTAAAGTTGAACGGCTCTTCATGGATCTTTGGACTCTTTGCGATTGCTCTTGCCCTCCTCGGGCATAAACTTCTGAGATTATATTACCAATCTCGGGCGATGCCTCCCGGCCCTCCCGGTCTTCTTGTCATCGGAAATGCTCTCCAAGTTCCTGCACACATGCCCTGGTTCCAGTTCACGAAATGGGCACAGGAATACGGTAATTCTTTTCCTCTTCTTGTTACATTATCTTCAGCGACTGAACGGAAATACAGGTCCTATTTTTTCTCTCAATGTTCTTGGACAGCGTATCGTGGTCCTGAGCACATTCAAGGTTGCCAGCGATCTTCTAGGTCCGTTTAATTTTATACTTAGACGTCGTCTGTCAACTTGTTACCAGATGGTCGATCGAATCTGTATAGTCACCGGCTGCGTCTCATCATGGCCAGCGAAATCTTAACAGGTGGTATCTTCATGCTTTTCACTCGTTACGGACAGTTGTAAGTTGCTGGACTTTTCTTACCCCACGCTACACCCTTCGTCAATTTTTTGAATCGTAGATGGCGACAAATGAGGCGTGCTACACACGAAGGATTCAACTCAAGGGCATGCGAGAAATATCAGGCAGTCCAAGCAAAAGAAGCGATTTTCGCCGTGCTGCGGATTTTAAATGCTCCCGGGGCTTGGGACCACCATATAAAACAGTAAGCTTTGCTGAACTTGTCTCTGAGCCTCTACTCATCGCTTCAGAGCGACGGCCGGCATCATCCTTAGCGCAGTCTACGGGTGGCCCTCAATATCCGACAAGGACGAACCGGTAGTGAAACGAATTCATGCTCATACAGCGAGGGTAGCGGGGGCCATCGTTCCAGGAGCCTATCTCGTGGACATGATTCCTATACTCAAATACGCGCCAACGTGGCTAACTATATGGAAACGCGAAGCGATAGAATGGCATCAGTGCGAAACGGAAATGTTTGAAGGGTTCAATAGTGATGTTGAGAAAAAAATGGTGTGGCTGGCCGTTCCCTTTTTACCTATGAATTTGTTATGAAATATTTCTCTAGCGTTCGGGAGTATCAACTCCGTGTTTTGTTTATGACCTTATCGAAACCAAGGACCGTCACCAACTGAGCCAAAAAGAGGCTGCTTGGCTCGCTGGCCTCATGTTGTAAGTTTTACTATTAGCTTGTCCTCTAGTCGACACAAACGAATCCCCACGTTTGAAGATTGGGAGAAGTTGCCCTATATTGAAGCGATGATCAAGGAAGTTCTAGGATGGCGTCCTGTTGGTCCATTGGGTGAGTATCAGAAGACAGAAACATTATTCAGTCCTTATGTTTTTTATACCGTAGCCGTCCCAAGGAAGATTGACCAGGTATTCTATTGCTCTCTTTCCGTCGCTGTCTGAACCATCATACTCGTATAATATGCAGGACGATTGGTACGAAGGGTATCTCATTCCTAAAGGTCGGTTTTTCTATTTCTCGTGCTATCGCTGTTTTACGGATTTAGTCAGGAACGACCACTATGTCAAACATCTGGTAAATCCATCATACATTCCCCTTGCAACTCATCGTCAATTGTACGCTGCTTTAGGGCAATGAACAGGTTCACCCCATATATTCAAAACTAACTCGCTCACTGCGATCTGATACATCGTTCTTCAGAGATCCAACCATATTCCCTGACTTCGACGAATTCCGGCCAGACCGGTTGCTCAACGGTACTCCAGACAACACTCATTCCATGGGCAATTTAACCTTCGGCTTTGGAAGAAGGCGTGTTATTTTTCATTCTATTATCAAGCATTCTCTAATCATGGTTCATTTTCACGATAGGATCTGCGTCGGTCTCAATTTCGCCAACCAGACGCTATTCATAACCATCGCCACTCTTTTGTGGGCATTGTACATCGAAAAGGCCCTTGATGGAGAGGGCAATCCTATCACACTGTCGAAGAACGACTTTCTGGACGCTGGAGTGGTAGTGTACGTCGGACTTTATTGCATCCTCTTTTTCGTTGATATTGCCCGCTTATTTTTCGCTAGAGGCCCAGCCCCGTTTAAATGCAAAATCACCCCTCGTTTTGCCGAAGTCTCGTCGATTCTCGAAGCTGGAGCGGCGCTGTTGACATCGCAACTCAAGTAAATCCCAGCACTGTTACGTTACAAAAGAAACTCAGTCGTCGTTCCTCTCTTGTGCACTTTGAAATTCAAAAATTACTTCAAAAACATTCAGTAGATTCCAAGTGACGCTCGTATATTAATAAAATAGAGCCCAGGAAATTGACCGGCATTCACTGTTCGTATATTAAGTAAATGAAACGAAGAACAAGAATACATAGTATGAAGGACAAAAACACCTAAAGGAGAAGCTCATACGTCTAAAAGAACGAACAAGCAAAGGAACACAAGAATTCAACGCATGTAGATCGACGAGCTCGTGGGGTGCGAGTTTGTATCAATACACCGAGAACTCCGATAAACATCGCCGAAGATTTACAGCTATTCGTAGCTGGGTGACGGTCAAAGGGAATACCGGTGACAAGTTTCCAAACTATGTAATTTAATTGCGACCTAGACAACAAGTCAAGCGCTGTCGGGAGCGTTCACAAGCTGATCGAAAATGACAAAGGTCTGCCAATGCTCTCCTCTATATTTGGAGTAGTAATCTCACGTCACTGAGATATTTTTGCCTCTGACGGTTTTGACAACGACGGTTCCAGCCAGTGTCAACAGCCAACCAGAACTCGTTCCCCAGACTCTGAGGTAAGTAAGAAATTTCGTAGTCGAAGATACAATCTCTCTGCTTGCCCGTCGCAAAGCGCCGGAATTTTCGGTTACTCCTAGCGAAGCGAGGAGCGGCTCCCAGGGAGATGAATATTAGTCATCCCTTACCTCATTGAATTTTATATACACCTCGAAGTGCCCACTGCCACACTGTTGTTTTTGAATCGCCAACCCCGTTACGAGAGCCATTCCTTCCAGGGCGTGTTAAATTAATTCGATGCAGCCTGAGGGACACCCTCCTCCACCAGCCACGCCATGGCATTCCATCTTTCTTCGAAGGGCATTATGTTACCCGCCATTGCTACATAAAAAAGGGTCGCTGAAAGGGGTACCTGTCCCAGCCGAAGTTTACTTAAGGTGGCAGGCCAACCCTAAATTCTTCCTCCTTCGCTGTCGTTACAATCGTTGTCCGGAGACCTCGCCGTCGTCCTCGTCCTCTCCTTACACACTTGCATGCGGGTTTGCGTCTGACAGAGCATGGTAGCAGTTCTCAGTGTTGAAGGGTTTAAAGGTGCGTTTCTCGAGGCTCGAGTTCCATTACTCAATGTTTGGCTTGACGCTGCTGACTTTGCATCGTCGTACAGCCCTTGTTATACTCTGCCACTGTTTTGCGATACCTACCACCGTCTTCCGCCTTTGCTATCGTTATCGGACAGGAAGATTGTGGTGGGACGACTTCTGGGCGCTGATCGCGCTTTTGTTCGACATTATCCTCTTCGTCGTCGTGTTTTTCCTCGGACCACTCAGCACAAAATGTGAGCTTTTTCGGCTTTTCGTATCATGTTGCATTGAAGCTTAGCATAGCTGACCTTCGCAATACAGTGTCATCGTCCTCTGTTCAGTACCCGTTGCTGGCGCTCCTTCTGGAAAGTTACACAATAGCTCTGTGGTACGTCGCAATCGATCCGGCATTGCCTCCAAATCTGACCACCTCCCTCGTTTGTCTTTATAGGGCAGCACGGTTAACAGTAGCAGTCACCATCGTACGTCTGCTCCCGCAAGGCCTCACTCGTCAAATCGCAAAACTGGCGGCGGTATTCTTCGGGGCGTTCGGGATGGTCATGGTGCTCCAGAAGATCTTTTTCTGTGGTAAGAAATGGGGATTCCGTCCTATATGCTTGATACCGAAGTATACGGGGATACTGGAGCTCGTCTGTGAGTAACCCTTTTCATGCTTTCGTTGATTGGACTGATTGTGATGTTTCTACTTTCAACTCATCCGACCTTTTCGCTTCGAAACTACTTTATGCTGCTCTAGTCGACGTTATCGCGGACGTATGGCTCCTCTCCGCGCCGGCGTACATGCTCGTTCGGATGAAGCTCCAACGCGCACACCATCGTTTAATCCTGGCCATCTTCCTTTGTGGCATTTTCACCTCACTGGCGAGCATCGTGCATGTCACCTTTATCATTTTGAAGATTTATACCTGGATAGGTCCCTCGGCACACATAGAGGTATGTACTTAACCTCTTTCTCTTTTGGTTTCATGTCCTCTTCAATGAGATTGATCTGATTTATCACTCGCTTCCTTGCTTTTCAGGCAGCCGTCGCCATCGTCGTCTCCAACCTCCTCGTACTCATCACCAACATCTACCGCATCTTCCGAAACATCAATAACAGGTCGCGACCGGCCCCCGTACCTCCACCTCCATCCTCAGGCACCCAGTCCACCACCGAACCCTCCACGAACCCTCCACGAACCGAACTCACTCCAGATGGGACGGTGCTGACGACGATGGAGCTCACAGAGCTCTCGGAGTCGCGCGGCACGTACGACACACAGGCGGATTCGGAGTGGGAAGGGGACGACCGCGAGCGTGAGCGTGGGGGTGCGACGTCGAGTCATGGTGGGACTGCGAGTGGAGCAGAGACGGCTGAGGTCGTCAGTTCGTTCTCGTACCCCACCGAGCCGAGTACGTCGAGGGAGCAGTGATTTTGTTATTGTGGGTAAGCTGGGGGAAGACTGTTGGGGATGGGGGTGGAATAGGAAGCAGATGTATTCGATAGCATAGCTGACAATCATTTATTGCACTGATATTACAATTTGGGGAAAGCTAGGAGTGTGCGCGCCGCACGCCGATGCAACACTAATTCTTTGAGTGGCGTGCCACGCCAACACGCTCATGCACACTCGTGGTACGCCTATTTCTGTATGCCCCACCGTCATGCATGCGAACTTGAAAGCCGTTGTACCACGTAATCATTGATGTAACTAAGAAGTATAAGAAGTATAAGCAGATGAAGACACTGCAAAAACAACATACGTACCTTCGGAGGAGTCGGACATATCACAATGAGAACTAACGCCCAAATTATCTGAAGGTCATGAGATTAATGAACAGTCGGATGAATTTAATGCTTACAGCGATTTTGAGGGCGTTCTCCATTGATATTGAGCTGAAATGTCTGCTGCGTAAGCGGAGCTTGCGGCTGGGTAAGCAGGGCTTGAGGCTGAGTATCCAGCGAATAAACGCACCCTCTGAGTCTGAGTCTGAGTCTGATACCGGTATGAGTTCGGGAACTGAGGAGCTTCGTCAGCTCAGAATGTATATGAGAGAAAAAATATTTACTATCATTTTCGTCCTCCACGAGTTCTATGACCAACGAGCGGTGTGAGATCAACACAAAAATTACACTTGATATAAATTCACCTTCGCCCTCTGCTTTGCATGTGACTCCAAGTTCCGACTTCCCTTCAGAATTGAAAGGAAGGCAGGCGAATATTTCTGCAGCGGTGTTGGCTGTATTAGTTGAAGAGGGAGCGGTGTTGTTGGTCATGATTGAGAAGGCAAAGGACAATGGGAGAAACTGCGTAGTAAATTCCGTAGATTTAAGGAAAGCGAAACCTTGACGTCATGACGGCGGGATTGCATATTTTGGGCGGTTAATGACATAGCTTCGGAAATATCCATTGCCGGCCGTTCCAAGGGGTTTCCAGCCGCAAATCTTCGGCTCATAGTTTTGCTCTGATTTTTGCGTTCAGAATGGAAATCCCTTGGCATGGCGAAGTTACCGGGAGACATAGGACCATTGAGGTTCTTGGCCACAAAAACAGTACTTCTGGATCACTACCTCGGCGGACTGACCATGCCTCCCAAACAACAAGTAACTATACAGTGAATCTGTTCTGCTGCTCCTAGGTTGTGATTCCTGCAGTCCGACTCTGCTTCTCCTCATCCGGCGACGACGTCAGCTTCCACGCCCGTAATGTTTCCAATGCTCTCATCACGGCCACCGATGCTGGCCAACGGCGCGTTTGAAGCTCGTAAGCACATCTTCGACGCTGACTGGGAGTGTTAATTTTTGTTTCGATCTGTTAAGTGTTTTGTTCTCTTTCTGGGTGCAAGATGGAAAAAAGGCTTCATCTGGCGAGTGATTATCCTATGCCTCTGAACGTCAGCGCTGATGGAATATGATCTTCTATGGCGGGGCACGTGGGGAAGTATTATTTCCGAAAACTCTTCCAAGGCTAAAGAATTTTAGTTAGTCCTCAGACATTTACCTTAAGTTCCCCAACATTGTATCTTAGGTTTTGTGTTTTAAATTTTGTATTCCCGAAAACATTTAGTATTCCCGAGAATATATTGGGCCATTTCCGTGAAGACTTTGATTTCCTGGATTTTTTTTTCGATGTTTCCCGGTACATTTCGTGTTACCGAAGTGAAATATTGCGATTCCCGACAATTTTTCTTTGTAACTACGTGCCCGAAAACATCACAGTTCCCGAAACGGTGCCTGTCAAGGGCGCGGCCGCTCTCGGCTTGTCGGTCGGGGCCTTAAACGGGTGCTTCCTTATATGGGATAGGCGCTTAATGCTAAAATTCTTTAGCCTTGGAAGAGTTTTCGGAAATAATACTTCCCCACGTGCCCCGCCATACTCGTGCGCCAAAATTATGTCCAGGTCTGATTTGATCTTGTACTACCCGCATGGGTGTCGTCTGCACCTTCCATTTCATCTACTCCACTGTAGCTCGAATACTAGGTGGGGTAGTGGGACGTCGATCCTGATTCTCAATCGTTGGGTTAAGGGGTTCCCGAGGTAAATAGACAAAAAAATGATGGACCTCCCTCTTGAATCTCATTTCTTGTCCTAAATTCGGCCGCTTAAGGCTGCATACCTCTCCGGAGGAAACATGTAGAGAGAAATTTTCAACCGCCTTCAGCCTTCATGACGAGTGAGAGTTAGCGAAGCAACAACATGCATTTAAATGCCATGAGTGCAGAACCTTTGCATTGATTTTACCTGGAAAACATCCCGAACAGGCGTATATTGTTAGGAGATGTGAAATTTTCTTGAGAGGAGGAGTGTAGTTTGACTCGATTGATTCAAAGACCATTTGACTGTTTGGGTTCTCATCAAAGAACCTCTTTTCTTGCTTTTTTTCTGGAGTCAACCCGAGGATGTGAGCAACTTAGAGTATTGGAATACATGAAACAACTGCTCCTTATTTACTTCCAAAGAAGTGGATCTCAAGGATCCGGGTGGTCTCCTGCCAGATTAAATTTAATTGTATGCTCGGGAAGAGCGAGCCCACGGATCTGCATTTATTTACTTCCAGTTGACAATGATAACGATGTGAATATAGGACGCTAGGGATCTATGGCTGGAAGAAAGATGAATTATTTGTTAATGACCCCAGAAGGAGAGTAATACTAGTAGATAATCTGTGGAGCAGGACGAAGATTTTGTACTTATTTTTGGCGGAACATTTGATTTCGGCACGATGGACGTCGTTTCCAGGAGAAGTTGATGCTGATTTATTATAATTATAAGATTCAACGCGGCAGAAGCTCGGAAATTTGGAAATTCGGAAATATGATCGCACAACGCGAGGAGTTGAAGCAGAGACCGAGAGAGCCAAGGCTAGGTCAAACATACAGGACATCTCACATCAGTGTACTCGAGCTGTTGGATGATGGTTCTCAATAAATTTTTTTGGGACGATATACCTATGTAAGTCGGCACGAAAAACAGGAAGGAAATTGATGATCGTGTCTCGGCTTGCCAGAGGCGCTGTCGTGCTATGCAACTTCTCCAGATGAGATTGCAGCGCCATCAGTGGCTGTGCCCCGCCATCAAATGTTGAATTTTCTCAACAGCAATCTCTCACGAAACTCTCGCACACTTGTTTAACAGGATCCTGCTTATACAGTACTTTCGGTGGTTTAGACGGGATGAACGCCCGTTTCAATGCTTCTTGCTCATGCTGGCTAGTCCGAGACGTCGAAGCCTGCTGGTTAAGTTCTGCAAACTGTGCAAGAAGGAACACGGGAGAGAACGAGAGAGAGGTAGTTTGAGGATATCTCTGCTCTGCTGATACTCGAGGACCGCCTTGGCCACCTCGAAAACGAAATTTGGTGCGTCTTTCTTTTTATTACCCCTTCGGCGCTCACTCTGGTTTTTAGCTCTGAATTTACTCGAACGGATGCCTGCACGATAGTCTGCGTGGGGCTGTCTCTTGAATGCCCGATACCGAACTTCATTCGACATGAGCTCGCGCCGACAAAACTGACTGCGATCTAGCCATGATGGTTGGTTGATCATCGTCGTCCTGGCCTTTACTAGCAAACGAAGGAGGAGGCGACAAAGTAGACAAGAAAGAATATGTGATGATGGCTCAAGCTTCGCTGGCTGGGGAGTCCAGCCGTCGAGGGTTAGTTCGACCCAGGACGAACTCGCAGTTTGGTTCGTCGTTGTTTCTCGTGTTCTATTGGTGCTCATTTCATCCTCCAGTCGTGAGTGAAGGATGTAGAGGAGATATAGTCTCTCCTGGCGCTCGGGGACGAGTTCGACCCACCTGGCAAACGAAATTTGGTGCGTTTTTCTTCGTCCCATTTGGTCGATGTTCATGCCGTTCTCCAGCTCTGAGGTTTCCTCTAAAGGAAACCAACACAATGACGAAAGCAGTATCTCCTGATACCCCGCTACCTTCGACATGGGCCTGTGCCGACGGAACTAGGAAAGACTTGGGTGTGACAGTGACACGTGTTACCGTGTCGGCTGGCTGGTTGCTGCCATTCTGGCTCCTACTGGCTCCTATGAAGGAGAGGATGAAGAAGCAGACAGGGTAGAAATCCGAGAAGGCAGCCTAAGCTTTGCTGGCCGAGGAACCGTGAAGACGAAGGTCAGTTGGACCGGCATCTAGATCAAAATCCAGTACGTCCTTCTTTTGCTGCTCTTTGAATCTAATCGGTGCTCATGTCGCTCCAGATCTGATAATCTCCATCACGCATAGTATACCCCAGAGAACAGCGTTTCCACCTTCCCGAAACCCGATTTTTTCAGTGCCCCCGGTGCCAGCGCACTGAGAACGAGCCCTGACAAGACGAGCCTCTTTCCTTTCGCTCCTGCTTCTGCTGGATCCGCACAACCACCCAGACACTTGCCCTCATCGTTGTCGAGCACCGTCTATAGCATGAAGCCAGAGATGTACCCATCAACACTCGATCCACCTCAGCCTGCCGGTCCTTCACAAATTTATCACGCCGCCCTATCTGACCCTCGTCCTGTTCCACAATCCCGAGTTCCCGCCTCTTCTCTTCTCCCGCCTCCCTGCTGCTCCATTCGCACTCCAGCCCGCCTTTCAGAGACCAATATAATCTGCACTCCTTCATCGGCACCGACACCAACAACTTCATTGGTTCAAGCGACGCATGCAGGCGACCCTTAAAGAGTGTTGCTCAACCCTCCTTTGCACTCATCGCTTAGGGGTGGTTGGACCTAGCTGTATAGCCTAACTTTTGAATTTGGGGCGCATATATGCGGTCATGGAGTCGTTTTTCCGCGTGTATAGGCGGCCATACCTCCGACTCCAGGAGCACGCCGATGGGCTTGGCGTCTCCTCATCGAGCCCGACTTCGAATGCAGGCCCACAGATATGTACGTCTGTACCCAAGACCCAACTTCCAAGATCCAATACCCCGTACTGAGGGTCATGTTCGCGTTCGAACCCACGACGGACCAGGCCAAGACGGAGACTACTACTGGTACGTGGACCATCTAACCCATCTCCGCACCTCAGTTCGCTGATGTCCTCTTCTGTTTTGAACAGTCCTCAGGCGTCGCGATTCCGCTGCAGCACGCTTCCCTGCTCCAACTGGATCCAAAATTTGAAGCTCGATTCGTAGCCCAACCCCCCCTGCGCGAACTCAAGTCCTCTCGCTCGAACTTGCCCCTCCGAGTCGCAGACCTACTCAACAGTGCTCGTTTCAGGTGTGGTGGGACCGCATACTGGTCGCGTCGGTGTTCGTGGTCAGACTCTACGTTGCAGCGGCGAGTCGGCAAGGCTCATCCCGCCCCCGCCGAGGACAACAAAGTCAGTCCTGGGAGTACCGGTGCTCGAACCGCCCACCACAACCCGATCGTTGACGGTCCTTTGTAGGCTTATCACGCCGCCCTGCTAGTCGTTCCTCGTCATTCATAATCCCAATTTCCCACTTTTTCTCTTCTCGGTCCTCGCTGCTCCATCCACCTGCAGCCTGCCACCCCTGCCTCGCTCCTCTTCTATCAAGCCGCATTGTCTGCTCGTATGCGCTCGAGTTGGCCTGCTGAAGTCGTCAAGCTGTCACCCTGGCCAACCTTTCTTACCTCAACGCCGTCGTCTATGACTCCCCCTACTTCGGTACCCCCTTCTTGGATTACCTCGTGTCACACCCAAGGGCGGCATGATGATCGAGGGCACATATATTCCCGAAGGCATGGTCGTTGGCGTGAATCCTTACATCCAGGGGACGTCGCCAGAAAACTTCTACCCCGACCCTACGGTGTACAAGCCCCAATCATGTCCTTTTCTTAGGGTGCGTTTCGTATTGGTTTTGTTCATCAAGTACTCCCCTCTCATGATCATCTTCCAGGTGCATTCGGCTGCCTTGGGCGGGCTCTTGCTATTCAGGAACTTCAGGTCGTCTGTGCTCGCGTCATCCTCGCATACGGCCCGTGATGACCTCTCCTTCGCGCCGACGTTCGACTCTAACAAGTTTATGGACGGAGTGGAAAATATGAGGGCAACAATTTTCCGTTATCCTTTGGTCGTCGTTGCCAGACCGAGAAAATAGACAAGTAGATAACTTCGACATTCCTTTCCTTTCACAACTATCATAGATTCCTCAGACACCTTTGTATGCTTCTTATTATTGGGGAGGCCCCCACCATTCAATACAATTCTCGTGGACTTTCGAGTGTAATCTTACAAGGGAAATAATGATGTTAAATTGTCTATGCGTCGTTTCCGATTCCCTCGGGCGGTACTCGATACTGCTATGAGATACAGGCGAACGAAGTTCCAATTCAATCCAGATTTTGTTTAACTCTGGGCGAACACTGTCCTGTTGACTCTCAAGCCAATATATTCTACGGGAGAAGTTGACAATTTTATCGAGGTTTGAACTGACTACTCGCTTGAGGAAAGAACATGATTCATGGACGGAAAAATGACTGCAAGTGAAACTAGTGAAAGATATATCATGGGGGCTTGAATTGAGTACTTATGTGTACCCGCACGCAATGACTACTGAGTACTCGCTTGAGGGAAGAACATGACCGAAAAACGCCAACACGCCCAATCAACAGAACGACTGCAGGCAAAACTAGTGAAAGGTATATTCATTTTACGGTGAGTACAGTAACCGGCGTGGTGTAGGCAGTAGTCTTACTGGCTATTTGAATAATCTAACTCTCTCGTATCTGTCGCAAAGAAAAGCCAAAAGGGGAAAAGAGCTGCTTGCCATCGTCGTGACCGTCTCCTCTTCGAACCTCGAGATCAAGCTACGCCTGCGATCTCAGGATCACCAACAGCCACGAAATTACCACCAATCGAAAAAAATCATCAAACAGTGCAAGACTTACGGAACTCACTCACCATTCCCCGCCCAACCAAAACGCGCAGATCCATCAAAGTCCCAAGCGTCGACAGGCCGCAAGGCAAGTAATTTATTGAGGCCGACCCCTTTTTGAGTCCGCACCACGATCCGACCTTAAGTATTCCTTTTCTGCATCTGGTCAGCCCAAATTTCATCGAACGTCTGCATCAAGCACATCACCCTCTGACCGCGAGCATGGCGACGAGGAGACCCAGTCGGACACATTCATTTGCTTGATGAGTCTTTCGTTGTCCCAGCCCAACATTTCTTGCGGTTTGCGTCATAGTGTAATCACCAATTGATCATCCCGCTCAATGTTTCATTCCAGAGCTGATGAGTATGTTCTGCTTCCCAACTTTTATATGACCACATCTCTGATAACAGCACAGAACTTTGATATCCGACCAGCGGTCACCGAGTTCGCCTCAAGTAGTGAACTTACTTTCAATCCATTTCTATGTATTCTCGCACTAAGGTCCGCCACGCCAGCTCCAACTCAAGACAGGCTGTGGTGGACCTTAGTGCGCGTGTCAACCTGAGCTGTTATGGGTGGTTGGTTCTTGTCGTGGCAGCTCCCGATCATAGCTGCGAAGGAGGAAATAAGCGGATCAAACAGATCAATTACAGTATGGATGATCCGGGTTAAAAATTCGGCTTTCCTTTAGCACACCGCAGTCGCGTTAAATATATATTTTAAGAGCACATGCAGGTACTAGAAATATATTTAAAGCAGACTGTCCACACAGATTTCATTCATTTAACAACCGAGCGAAGTTATTGGATAGCTATGGAATAAGGCTGTGGTTTGGCGACCGCGGGAACAAAGTGATTGGGCGGAGTATACTGCAGTTAAGAACAGTTTAAAAATGCGCATAGGGTATATATCTGCCTGAGTTGATGCTTCAAACCCAATAAAACAATAATGAGGAGGTATGCAATGTGCTGAAAGGTTTTAGGTTGTCCGAACAACACATGCTCCCTTCTAGTTTACTCAGGTACCTCCGGAGCGCTGGGATCTCCAGCCCTCAATCTATAAAGAGACTAGACCAGTTAGAGCGAGGGGGGAGATGAATTATAACATATATGCCAATCGTTCAAAATGGCTGCACACTTATTGGCCACGATCCGAGAAATTACGTCCTCGATCTTCTTACTGGTAGCAACGCAGAGTCCTCCGGAAAGAAAGCTTGCACTGCGGCGTATCTGGGACGTGCTTAAGATAGAAAAACAAAAGATTTGCATTAAAATCTGAGTTTGTGTGATGAAACAACGTACCTTTCCACCAACAAAGCGAGCCGCGCATTTCGATTCGTACGACCGTATCCGCCTCCTTGTTGAATGCGCTCCGACAATTATATTGATAGGCGAAGTGAAGCGCCTTTCCCCTGTCCACAGCTGAGTATGCGTTTGTGCTGTCGAGTGGACTTAGAACTCTGCAGACCGTCGAAACACGTTAGCAAATACCTGCATTCGCGCCAATGGAGACTCACGTTTGCGCTGTTAATTTTATTGCTTGATCGACTCGTCTCGGCAGACACATCCAGCCGTGCGATATACCCCGTCAACGAGATTTTGAATATCTTGTTCGTCACTTTGGCAAGAAGAATGTTAAAGGCTGTTCTCGATTTGATTTCGATTTCAATGGCACACTCACCGTGAATCATGTCGCGGAATACGTCTTCACGCGTCGGTCCGACCTACAATGTCTCGTCTTTGAAAAAAATCTGCTTTTTGGGATCGCACTTGAAGAATTCAAATGTCATAAGGTCGGCGAGAGGGCCGTAGACCTTGAGGGTACCCAGGTCGTCTTTAGCGTTGCTCTTCGCAGCGTCTAAGAAGGGAATTGGCCTTATGGAAAATACGGAGTGGCTGGGTTGCTCACGAGGATAGCGAGGAGTTGAGCGACATGATTTTCATATGGAACTCCTGTTAGAGAGGGATCACATTTGACGACGACGAGCTATGCCCCTCCCACAATGAATAACTACAGCGGCGGTCATCATAAATAACGACAGAAGGAGAATCAAACCCACTTGATGATGTACCTTGCCCTTCTCTCCTAGGCTCTTCCGTCACGTCAATCATTCAGCCACGAAAAATCACGATAAGATGAATGAAATACTGAACAAACAGAGTCAAGTATGGGCTCTAATGCAGCACGAACTTGGACATACCAGTTGTAGCAAACGACTGTCTTTTGCTCGGCTCCGTTTCTCGCCATAACCGTCCACCCACGGCCACGCACGCATGATGAGTCGCCTATGGAACGAAGGCGGAAGGTCGTAGCTTGAGGTTCTGTGACTTCTGTCTGTAAGGAGAGAATTCGTGGTCCCCCTGTAGATTGTAGTCGTTCACGAGTGGCGTGTTAAACGTAGATCCAAGCTGGGATATGAATCCTTCCCAGGTTATCGTGGCGGGTGAGGACTTCGACTGCTTGATGACCTCTTCCCATCATCCCCGCAACCCGTTGTTACCCCCCGCCCCCTCCTCTCGTTTGTTTGTTCGGTCGGTTTGGGGCGTCGAGTGGAGTGCAGGTGCAGGTGCATGCTCGAAAGCACTGCAAAATAAGCTAGCGTTAGCTATGCGGTGCAGGCTAGAAGAGGGGGAGGTGGATAACTCACCGGATCATGCACTACCACCACGCGACGACCCATCATCGTCGTCGTCTTTCCTCCTCGACCTCCCTCCCTTCCTGTCATCCCCGCAGCGTTGTTACCCCCGTTCCTTTCCTCTCGTTTGCTAGTTCTTCGTTCGGTTTACAGCCCCGGAAAGCACATGCGGGTGTCGGCTCGCAGAAGAGAACTGCGAGAGGCGTCAGCGACGGACGGGCCCACATTAGATGAGGGGGAGGGGAGGACGTCCCGGTGTGGACACCCCATGTGCGACGACCCCGTCGTCGTCGTTGGACCCTCTCTTCCTCCTCCCCCTCCTCCCCCTCCTCCTCGTATTCGTCACATCCCGGGTCTTGGATCGAGTTAGCTGGCGCCCGAGTGCACCCGTTCGTGAAGAGAAAGACGTCCCCGCGACGTCAGCAGCATCGCAGCATGCCTCAGGGCATTCGAGACGATCCGCGGGAGGTGGAGGCAGGAGATGGAGGCGGGAATGTCAAGGCTGCTCAACCCCTCCGCGCCGCCCACTCCTCTCTTCTTCGAATCCGACTGCGCCGCGGGTGGGGTGGCTGCGTCCTTGCCCTGTACCTCTCCATCTCCCTCCTCCTTTCCCTCCTGCTCGTCCTTCTCCCTCGAATTCCTCCTGTTCGAGTCTACCCCTACCTACCCTCAGCACCCCGGTCCTCCGCACTCGCACACCCGCCGAGTCGCATAGCTCTTGGGTGCAGCGCCTGCATGCCCGAACGAACGACGCGATGATCAATGTGGGACTGCGAAGTCGCGACGATGACGCGGGCGCAAACCACGACGACCCTGGTACGTAGACGACGATGCCAGCACGTAGACAAGGACAACGACGCTATAGAGTGGGGGCGTCGAAGACGATACGACGAGGACGAACGTCGTAAGACTGCGACGACGAAGACAACGCCGACACGAAGACGAAGGTATGGAGGCGTTGTCGGCGGCGGCGCGCCTTTGCAGGTTTCAGTAATTCCACCCGCCCACCCGCCCGCCCCTCTCCGGCGGCGCCGACGAGCCAACGAGCTGACGACGCCAAAACGACGCGATTGGATGGGATCGGGGGTGAAGGTGAAGGTGTGGGAGACGGTGTGGGAGACGATAGGGATAGGGGGGTGTTGATGAGGGTGCGGGAGACGAACCACGAACATCCGCGGGGACGGGGACGGTGATGACAGGATGGGGGCGTCACTGCTGCGGTTCACTCGGTGGTTCTTCGCAGTCTTCTTGTCCTTCTGCGAGACGAGATTGAGACGGGTGTAATGTGGCTAACACCTCGCCCAGTCCCGCAGCCTTCCCCTCCTTCTTTCTCAAGCTCGCGAGGATTCCTTCCTGCAACGCGACGTGACCCACGCACGTCGAACCCCCGCCCTCTGCACCCGTACCTCCAGGCCGAGCTGCCGAACGAACGGACGAACACGGCACGAACGAGGGCACGGGCGATGAGAGAAGGCGCCAACGGCGCCTGCGACTGCGACGAGGAGGTGGGCAGGGTCGTTCGCGGTGCGTCGCGACGATCTGGAGGGTGTGCAGGTTGGGTTGCGAATTGATTCGAATCAAGGTGAGCTCGTCGCCGTAGGGTTCTTCTTTTACGAGTGTTGACTCGTCACGCAGCGGGATCGAACGGGCAGGGGCAGGGGCAGGGGCTGCGCATGTTGACAGCGACGATGCAGTATGCACCCAGGACGTTGAGGTGGAGGGTGGAGGCATACTACAATGCTAAAAAGAGGTAAGCAAGCATTAGTCGTCAAAATAGCAGCTTACCATACCCCATCGAAGTCACCCTACATGCTTGCGGGTCGTCGGCTCGACGCTTTGAAGACCATCCCCGCACCGTTGAAGAGATTACAAGTGCGAGGAGCGGGGAGGACGAGCCTGATGGGCTCCGAACCCTGGTACGTTTTTCGCTTCTTGTTCGTCATTCGGTAAGTGAGTTGCATTCGCACAGTGCAAATGTATACCGCGGCGCGAGGAGGCGGGGGTTGAGCTGGAGGGGACGGAGGGTGGGCTGGACGTCCTGGGAGATGATGACGGGACTTTTGATGTCCAAGTTCAAGTTGTAGGGTTGAGGGTGGCTGCAGCGAGGTGAGCAAGCATTGGACGACGATATGAAGTGGTACTCACATTCGGCTTTCGAAGACTCGTCACTTCGACTGGTTCACGTGCTTGCAGGGCCTTCGAACGTCGACGGCTTGAAGTTCCAGAGGGGATGTGGAGCGGGTGTGATGTGGGTGTATATGCGAGGTAAGCAAAATCTCTAATACTGAAGTGCTAATACTCATCTTGTAGGTGTTATTTGTAGCCCCTCCGCCTTCTTCAACCCTTCGGCGCGGTCACGTACACGTTCGCATCCACGGATTGTACCGCCGCGGGAAGGCCGACATTGACCTCGGGGGGGACTTGTTCTCAACGCATGAGGTGGGGGACATGCCATTCGGCACCACAGGAGATGGGTGGACGATGTCTAGATGGGGTGGGTCGAGCAGATGTAATCGCACAATTCACGGAAGCACCGCGATGACTGCAACGCGAAGGGACGACAAGGGAGTGGTAGAAAGATGAGAACCTAAAAATAACAAACGCAAATACCACAATCGCGTGAGCAGATCAAACAGAGGATGGCGGCGGGCCGGCGGTCTGGGGAAACGGCGTCGCGGAGAAGAGATTAGGGTATGGAACGATGGGGCAGAACCACGAGCGGGGGCAGCGCGCCGGACGTAGGAGCTGCGCAGAGATGGTGAGCGGGAGACGGAGGGCGACGCCACAGCCAGGGGTCCAGCGCGGAGGGAAAAGGGGGGGGGACGAGGGGGATGGCTTGATGTGGAGGGGGCGGGCGGTTTCGAGAAGCCAGGGCGCAAAATATAAAACTACATAGCAGGCTGGGTATTAGCTGGGGTATGCGAATGGGGGAGGGAGGGCGTACCTGCGGATAAAACTGCACAGGAAGAAATAGGGGATGGCTGTCCTGGCCTGTAGGGATGTGAGCTTGGTATGTGCAGTATAGATAGCGGGTACATACGGCTGGAACAACAGCCTGAGGGTGGCGGTTTAGTTTGCTGATGACAGGCGGACGGGTGTTTGGTCCTACCCGACTACATTTCACCGCCGACGCCATAGACAGCCGGAGGTGGAGCCCAATGTAGTCGGGTGCCACAAGGAGGAGCAGAGGATTGGTCTTGCCCCACGCTAGCTTCACCTGACGGCACAATGTGTCGGGGTGGGTCGCAGCTGCGTCTGGACGCCAGTCCTGGCGGTTGGAAGTTGGAGGAATGGGTGGAAAAGAAAACGTGGTTGGTTGTTATAAATACATGACAAGCGTAATTGAAATCGCACGCTCGTGCCACTGATCACATGCCGATTTCTCGGCAAATGACATCACAGTGACCCGACTATCCACAATTATTTCGCCTGTTGGCAGCACGCCATAGTCAATTTCAACGATTCGTAACAATTTATCTCATTTATTTCTCTGTATTAATTTCTAAAATTGAAGCCTGAGCTTCACCTCATGGTTTCGGCGCAGTATTTTCTGCCTGCAGGCTGCCGCGCACTCAAGCGAGTATTAAACCAATACCCGGCCCTTCCAGCGCTGCCAACTCCCATCTGTACTTTTTCACGCGCTGAATTTCTGCTCGACACACACACAGCCAGCGTATTCCAATGCCGCGCAACCTAGACTCAAAGCAAAAGGGACGGGACGCACGGCGCGCGGGCCTCGATGCAAAAGATGCCCGCAAAAAACATCTTATGGAATGTGAGGCTAGTGATTCACTGCGCTTGCAAATTCTCAGCGAGTGCGATTTATACAGGGATTACTTTCCTTCAGAAGCCCACCACCTTGGAGCGTCTTATGAAATTAGACGCCGAGGACTTTACGAAATCCACCCCGTCTCTCGTCTACCTCCGCAATGAGGCAGCCACAATTTGGCAAGAGAGTGTTGGGGTCGGGGTCACTGTACCTTTTTTTTTGCCTGTGAATACCAGCCGGATATTGAACTTCTCTCTAGCTTGTGCGGCTCGACGAGCTCCTCAACCAAGTGCGATCGCGAAAAGATTGTCCAGAAGATGTTTTGAATGCTGCTAGGCATTTCTCGGCGTGCAAGAGAAGTGCTACTCTACCGACTGTATCGCATAAGGAGAAGTGGAAAATTGTAGGTTACAGGTTTTCATAGCTGCGTCGACCATACTAACTATATTCAGGCAACCGGAATCGGCCTCCTCAACACACCCTATTACCTGAAAGACATCCTGTCTGGAGCCCCACCCACGGGTAGGATCCCCCAATTTCAACTGCAGGAGAAGGAGCGCGACCACACCCATGGATTCATGCAGCGACACTATCTCAGCGAAGTTTCGGATGGAGATGCATACGTCACCAACGCTGACACTGGGTTCGATATTATCAGAGAAAACGAGTCTATTATATATTACAGCACGAAATGTGGTATGTGACTGAAGTTTACTGCCACTCCAACCCTAAAACTCTCCAGGCGAACCGGTCATCGAGCTTGCTGTACTTAGAGATGTCCTAGGAGATGGGAAATTTGCCGCTGTATTTCTGGAATGGGCTTACTCAGTCATTGCAGAGGCCTGTAGGGAGCGGCGAACTACACGTGTATGTCACTGTATCCCCTACCCCTTCCCATTGTACTGATTTGAGAAATGTAGCCAGGGGATAGCGGTAGTATAGTACAGTTTGGCCTTAACATGGGCCCCCGCCATGCTCGCGTTATAGGGTTGACAAATAACTTCAAGCAAAAGAAAATCGACCCAGGGACAAAAGAGGCTCACGACCGGGACGCCATCGGTATAATATCGCTGGCGTGGGGTTTAATGGAGAAGTTTTTGCCTCAGGAAGTGGTTGATGCTACTAACACACAGCTTCTTAAGTACCGATTGCCCGAGCTCGAATCTGCTAATGTACCGTCGGGTAAGGCTTTCCTCCGAGATGAGAAGAAAATAGCACTAACACTGTGACACACCCACAAGGGGGAGGCTATACGGTCAAAATAGGCGATAAGGAAGTCACCTTTCCGACTGCCAGACGCGCACCACCGGAAGGATACTTATCCCAGGGATATGAGGCGTATGCATACCTTTTATCCCCGCACTTACCGCTAAATCTCAGGGGAATTTTACACAGCCGCACACATACAGACAACGCCTATACCCCGTACGCGTTCACTCTCAATATTGACAGGCGAGTCAACCCCGCCAGGGTACCAAAGCCGGATCCCGAGCCCGTTTATCGGCTGCGTGGGGCTTCGAAGAGACAGAAAAGGGAGCCCAAACCTGTGGTGCTCGGTCCGCCTGGGGGAGGTAGTAGTTTCGTCGACATATCCCTGAAGGTCGTTGTGAGGCAGGCTCCTGGAACAATGATGGCCATTCGGCCGGAGTTTATGCATGGTACAACAAAAGGCTACGGCGCAGAAAATTCGGGCGTAACTATCAGCTTTTCCAAGCGCATTATTGAAGCATGGACCATAGCACTGGAAGGGGGGGTGTCAGTGAAGTCTTTCCAGGCCACCGACGGTGGTAATTAATACGCCCTGATTTTATGCAAATTTCTCTCTACATTTTCTCTTGTAACTTCCTTGGCGAGCCTGTCTCTTTTTTCTGAACATGCTATGGTGTTAGTAGGCACTAGTATTCTGACTCTAAGATGGACATTATCTGGCTCACTTCAATCTCAAAAACACCAGCACCCAAGTGTGACTAGTACAGTCTAGGAAGCCTGTTGATTCGTACACCTGCTTCTCACTGCTCATGGTGTTCTCCGCCCACTCATTCAGGCCAAGAATGCCCCCACATTCCTTGCACTTTTATACCTTCGCATATTTATTCTGCAGCGTGCTCTTCATTCTCCAGCTTGTATATCCACTGCTTAGACCTGCACTCCCCCACCATCCCCCGTTGTTTTTGGTTTTTGTACCCCTCAGCCTACCTGTCCGGGATCAGCTGGAAAAGTCGACACCTCTCTACTGTGAGGCTCGAATTTTGGATGCGTATATAGAAATACCACTTTAATGAATTAAATGCACCTACCGTGGCTTTTTCTCGGTTTGATTATCTAAATGGCCGCCATGTATTGGTGTACGTTCATGAACTCACCCCATTAAACCATTTTACTGAATTGACCGTGATTTCACTGTTCTTAGCAATATACCAAACGGTTCACTGGCCCTTTCACAAAATTATCTGCCAGCGCGTTTTCCAACGAGTAAAAGGGCTGATGAATACGCTGAATGCAATGCGACGAAGAATCTTCACAAGTTCACAAACTCTGATACGAATACACCTAGTTTTTTTAAAATTCTTTTGGCATAAATTCTGTTGCTGATTTGTATTCGAGACCATTGCATAGAAATACTCCAGCAAACTCTGCTTACATTGCATGATTACGGTTGAGTGCGTGATTTCTACCCTTACTGCGGTTGATTAAATGCCCGATATAGAGGCAAGAATTTACTGCATCCAGAATGTAATCCTATGCACAAATGCCGGAACTGCGGAAACTTGTATTATGGGCGGGTTGTCATGCTGTCCATGTTCAAAAGAACCACGTCGTACGCTTTGGAGATGAAGTGGATTTAGCATCGGAAATCGCAATATTTTGGCACACTCAGTTTGAAAAATGGAGAAAATAAAATTCATCTTCCTATACACAACCCATGACTCCGACGCGAGCCACGTCGTAGGTAAATACTTCGCATACTGACATGACATCAAAGTAGAAACGCCCTCCGTCAGACACTTCTGGCTATCATAAGGAAGCCTAACGCAACTCAGAAGCAAATCAAGCTACAAAAGCTCTGCAAGCCACTCAGCCATCAGAAATACATATATTGAGAGCGTCGGCCATCAGGCCTCAGGTGCAGACAGAGAGATACCCAAGAGTACGCTGTAACCTAGGGTTGTGGGTACTTTTTTACCAGGTGTATCGAGCGTCCTGCGCTCTCGCCTCCATTTCAGTGCGTGTTAAACGACGCGTCCGCCGTCACCGGACTCATGTCAATCTATATGGAGGCGCTTTTTGGCTCATTTTTATTTTAGCCTCTATGTATGCTGCCGGAAAAGGCAGTGCGACGGCCTACAAAGACTGCTTTTTTGTATTTTGCGTTTCTTTTTTTAAGATCGTAGCTCGAAAGCCTCCAGACACTTCGTAGAAGTTGCTGTCAACTTCGCAGTCTTGTCGGCTGTTGTTGGGGTTCAAATCGTGTTTAGCGAAATCCGTGCACACCCATCGGATATTGCTCGTTGGAGTAGGTGTGCAGATGGGGAAATGTATAAAGCAAGGCACATGGTTTTGAGCGAGTCTTCGATAGCAGGAAAACGTTGATCTTGAATGATGAATGTCCTAGTAGGAGTATTGGCGGCAAATAACTCGCCTGCTTAGTTGACGGGTCATTAGGCGAGAAACCTTGTCATCTCGTCTCTTGTCTTTCTAAATACATTTTTGTACATCGACCATAGTGCTCGTTTTCGTTTTTCCTCATCGTTTTCTTATTAACTTTCCTTTCTCCTCAAAGGATCCATGCTATTGCATTTGTCCTCGGAGCGTAACCAGGATAATTCAAATGGGGTCGCGTACCCACACATTGCCTAGGGTTGCCTAGGCCGCATGGTGTCATTGATACCTGCTGAGGGGCGAGCAAAAGGGTGGGATGGGATCGCTATCCCACCGAAAAAGTTGTCCATCCCACTGGAAAACTCATTTCGGCAGGATACGGCTCCAAGTTGATCATTGAGGTGCCGCCCGGCAGGTATCCCGCCACATTTCCAAATGCGTCAAATGGCGGCGGGCTGACAGATGCGCGTTTGCGGCGGCTCAAAATTGTCAAATTCAAGATCTTGCTCGGGCTGCGGTGGATAGGACTGCTCGCAGTTAACTCCCAGATTGGATATCTCCCGGGGAGGCGAAGATCGTGCAATGTCTCGAGGCGCTTGTCGTGTCGGGGATGCTACTTGATTTGACCTTGGATTAGACAAGTTTTCCTTCTCTCCAGAAGAGGTAGGTGTTTGAGAAGTTTCAGCCTGACGAGGTTCGTGAACGCGATGATTTTTGAGTTCGCCTTCCCTTAGTGCTCTCATTTATTCCTTTAGCTTTCCAATAGTTGTGTTCCATTCCTTTCGCTTGTTGAGTGCCTCGCGCTCCTCGTTTTTCAGTAATGTGCGTTCGCCTTGAAGGTTTTTTGCCAAGGTTAAGCTGTCCGACCCCTTAAGCTTCGTGTTAATATCGTTTAGGCGGTCCGCAATCTCCTTCTTCCGCGCTAATGATTTTTGACGCTTTTCCGTAAGTTCATTGGCCTCGTCCTCCAGGGCTTTGAAACGAAGACGTGCCGAATCAACAGACTGGATTTTGCGGTGTGTTGCTTCGCGTCTGGCGGCGCTTCGTTTCTCTTGGGTGTAGGGTAGATTGAACCTTTCCGCTGTCGTAAAATTGGACTCAAAATGATCCAGACGTTTGGCGATTTCCTCGTCATTAACGCGTATTAATCGGTCGCCACATGCTTGCATCTGTGCGGATTCCGCATCGAAAATAAGAGCAAGGAGGCTGGCGTTCGGAATGAGCAAAGAAAACTCGAGTTTTTTGCCAGTAACACGCTCCACAAGTCGCCAAATCGAGAGAAACAACTCACAAAGTTTCGGTAGGCTTCTAAGACGCTAGGTGTTGCCGTTTCCCAATCTGAATCAACTCGTTCCATGGACGTATCCGACACCGCCTCTCCAAGGGTGTGCTTGAAGCATTGTACGGCACCAGGCGCAACCCAATCATCGACATTCTCGAGGCTAAAGAAGGGTTCATGATCTTCCTGAGCTAGACATGCCGGAAAAACCTAAATTTCTGTGAAAAAACGATGACACTTACAAGCTCTCTGTACCGTCTTAGCTGTCTCAGGTTGAGTTGACCATTTGCCATTACATGTACAGCAAGAGTAAGCTTGGGGGGTATAGCGGTTGCGTTTGAAGGAACAAAAATAAGAGGTAAATCATATCTATTAGAGGTACGAACAATGGTGTATTGTGGCACGGTGGCCCAAAACTAAACGCAAGAGGCGCGATTGCAAGGAGCAGGCGCGCGTCAGGGGCGGGATCGGCAAGCTCCGAAACTCCGTCCACCAAGTTACATTCCAATCGCACCGAAAAAGTTGCTCGTCCAACCATCCCATCCCATCCGTTTACTATATCCCCGGCGCGATTGCAAGGAGCAGGCGCGCGTCAGGGGCGGGATCGGCAAGCTCCGAAACTCCGTCCACCAAGTTACATTCCAATCGCACCGAAAAAGTTGCTCGTCCAACCATCCCATCCCATCCGTTTACTATATCCCCATACCTGCTGCACAAGCTGGAGACTTTACTCCAGTCCGGCGCGGTGCGAGATTGTGCCTGGGATGGTGTTGAGTGAAGAGCTAGCTCTCAAAAACGTAGCCGTTGCGGGATGGGACAATCTGCTTGCCCGTTTACCGTCCTACCTCAGTGTGGTGCGGTGCAAGGTATGTAAAGAGCTGGGAGTCGGGAACGGCTGTTGTGGGATCCCTCTCCCACTCTTCGTCCTCCAGTCTCAGCCGATTTGTTTCTTTTTATCCCGTTCCTTGGCAAAATCTATTCTTGGGAATTACGCCTTCCTTTCGCGCTTCTCTCTCACAGGAATATCTTCGGTTCCTCTCGTTACCTTCGTGGCGCAGAAAGCAAGGTCAAAGTGACAAGGCGCCTGGCGGATGCTGGTGATTGGTCACACGACGAACGTGAGGTTGGGTCGTCCTCCTTTTGTTCTGCTCGTACGTTTAGCGAGAGTATCCATGGGCGGCGGCGATGGCATTGGGACAACGACTTCCGCCACCGTCGTTTCGGGTTCGCGATGCAGGGGGTGGCAGCCGTTCAACCGGCTGATATGATCTTCAAAGGTATATTTTGGGTACAACTTGAGAATAAAGCCTTTGATTGGGACAAGCTTTCTAAAGACGCACTGGTCATGGACGTCGGGGGCGGAATCTATGCTGCGACGATGCCCCTAGCGAATAGGTATCCAGACTTGAAGATTGTCATACAAGACCGCCCGAGCATCGTTGAGGAAGGCAAGAAGGTAACTTCAGTGTCAACAAATGTCCATTCGGTGCTTATTCCGCAATTCATACAGTTCTGGGCGGAGAAGTGTCCAAGCGCCATCGACAGCGGTAGGATCAAAATGGAAGGTACTTCGTGTTTTACTCCTGTTAGAATTACTTCTGAATGGCATCTGCAGTTCGAGACTTGTTCGCTCCCCAGCCAATCACAAACGCTTCAGTCTTTCTAATTAAACAAGTATTACACAATTGGCCTAAACAGTACAAGACGAAAATTCTGCGTCTACTACGGGAAGCAGCAACGAAAGATACTGTCTTGATTATTATCAACAACGTCCTTCCGTATGCATGGCGGGACACCGGGGGGACAGAATTTGTCGACAAAGAAATTAAGGAGGCGCCTGAGCCTTTACTAGCTTTACTGCTATGGCTTAGTTGGCAATACTTCTTATACGGTGGACTTTACTGTAAGTCGTCTCAATATTCGTGCTGAATTACCTTACTGCAGCTAATGTCTTTTCTTCTTTTAGATGATGTTTTATTTCAATGTGCAGAAGCCCATGATATTGGGTCTCCGGGATCTTCTGCAGAGCAGTGGCTGGCGATTGATGAAAATTCGTGTCATCGATCGGAAGGATCCCTTTTTAAATTCTGTCGTAGCCGTTCCTATGGAGCAGTAGTAGTAACAATAGTTAGAATATTTACTACGGTCGAAAACCGGTAACTCACTCAGAATTCCTATACGCACGAATATTTATGACGCGACCCCACGAACATTCTCGTTGGCATCTCCATCCTCCGAATTCAGCCTCATGGGTAGTATGTCCCTTGAATACGCGAGCGGAGCCTCCGTTAATGCACAACATATTGCTGCAAATAGGAATCAGAACCAATCTGCGTGGACTACAAAGCCGAATAGCCAGCCTTGAGTGGACTGGATGCTCCTCGGGATAGATATAAGATCGCGATGCTAGCGGCACTCTCGACCAGGAGAGATGGGTTGAGGATAGCGGCATCGGTGCCTGCAGCTTCCGGCATGATTTCTGTGACTCGACAGCCGTCAAATACTCTTCTGCCGATCTCGTTTTCGAGGGAACCACAAAAAGCGAAGTTAGACATCACAACGATGACCGCGGTTCAAGATACAGAAACAATCTTCGAGGAACACGAAGGGTGAACTAGAATGGACGAGAATAGTACAAAGGATCCAGAAGCGTATGGGAGGAGCGCGCGATTATCTTGTCGGCACTGGGTTAGCTTACCAGGCCTAGCGATCACCGTTCTTAACTCTCCGCCGTCACGGCGGAGAGTTAAGATCGAAGTAGAATTGGGCGCTCGCGCACTGTCTGATGTATACTCTTATCGCGTTAACAATGAGCGGGTCCGTAGGCTTTGGCCTGAACGTGGGGGAGAAAGGTTGGTGGCTTTACCGATTTCGATTAGATTATTGGCTTGATCTATCATCAGTGGCTGTGTCCCGCCATCAGCCCGCCGTTTCCTTCCGATTCTGGGAACTCCAACCAACCCTCACAACATGACTTTTGTTGAAGAGTGTGGTTTACCCAAGGAGTACGATTCGTACCGAAGAATAACGGCGTTTGCTTGAGGGCTCTTGGTTCGAGACAGAGGAATGGGAATAGGAACGAGGAAGGGGAGACTGAGAGTCGAGATATGTTCAATTATGTAGTATCGAAAACGAAATGTGGTTCGTCGTTCCTCACTTACGAATGCTCCTTTTACATAATCTTTAGTACTTTAGTCCTAACGTTCCCTCCCCGCTTCAGATGGTCAGTCAGTCTCGTTGTTGATACGAATTGCCTCTGAAGCCCACCCGGACCTCCGAACATCAGCTCGAGTCGTGTTTTTGCGCCCACATCCAAGTCACCCGCTCCAACACTGATCCACTACAAGCTGGCAGTGGTCAACCACCCGTGTCTCTTCCCCCTTCCGTTTTCAACTCCCTCGATCTGGGCTCTAGGTTCTCTCCCTCCGCTACACGTCTTCCCGCTACAGCGATACAACGTCCGCACAGTCCCGCTGCCCAGAGCCGTCCTTCTCCTTGAATGATGATGCATTCACCGTCATCCGCCCTTCTCCGTCACGTTTGCACCCGAAAACTCGCGCAATTGCCCCGGAACTCGCGATCAGCTCGGCTGCGCATCCAGTAGTAGCAGCAGCAGCAGCAAACATACCCTCGCCCTCCTCTCAGGTTCTCACCCTCCGGCTCACACGGGACACAAGACAGTCGTCGTGGCTGTCGTGGGGAACTCGCACTGTGCAGCGTGGCGCGAGCGCGAAAGAGGCTTGACGCGAGGTATGCCGAGTTTATGCTGCTCGTGGTGTGCTCGGGTGTTCGGTGGGAGAGAGGGCGGGGCGGGAGTACTTGTCCCGGTTAACATTCGTTTCTGGATTCCCGTGGAGATTGCATCTGGGGCGATGGAATATGTGCATCAAACCTTACCCTCGTCTCTCGCCCAGCTTCCCTGAATTCAATCTTCACCCACACAAACCTTCACTTGTTCCAGGCACACCAACTGACTGACGCAAGAGCAGAAGCATAAAGCTCAGCGACGAATTCGCAAGTGAGTTTAACGATGATTGACTGAGATCCAGGTGAAGTAGAGGGTAAAGAAATCGAAGAAGTCGGAGTGGGTGTGAGGCGCTGAGTTTGCAGAGAGTGTGAGTATTGAGATTTGGTGGTGACGGACGACGATGGGTTTGGCGTGGACACTGTTGATGGCGACGTTGATGTGCCTGGGAGCGACGCCGAGGCATGCAGGACCGGGGGAGGCATGGCCGTAGCCTCCTTCAATTCTCATTCGCGTTCCCGCCGAGATTGGATGTGGAAGGATTTGTTATCATCTAAAATTTAAATATATCAGCCAACTTAATTCTCGTCAAAAAAAAAGGGAATTAAAAACACACCCCGATCGCTCAGATCGTCCTCGATTCAAATACCCTAACACACTCTCCCACCGGCAGAACCACCAAAGACGCCATACCCGCCACACCACTCGAACTCGCCTTCCTCCCGCACTCCGCAGTAAGAATCTCCAGCTCGCGGTGCATCCACTTCCTTCCACGTCCTTGGCGGCATCTGGTCTTCATCCGCGATGCCGATGACGATTTTGGCGTTCGTGGGACTGCCCCCCGCCTCCATCTGGCGGCTCGGGCAGGCGGGCGGGCAGGGTGATTTGTGGGCCTGATACTCTGGGGCGAGCAATGGCGAAAACGAGGAAGGCAGTGGTTGGATTTTCGAGCCCAGCATTGACGGTGGTGGTGGGTTGTAAGCTAGAGAATGTTTCTATATCGTTAGTTTGATGATTATATAGAAAGACAAAAATATGATAACAAAAAGTTTGAGAGTAAAATGACGTACCTGTGACTGCAGTAGGCCATCGAGTGCTCTGAGGGGGAGGGTTTTGATGCTCGTTGATGGCGCGGGTGATGGCGGGGCGGAACTGCTGGGGATGGGCATGGGCAGTGAGGACGAGATGGGTGGGGCAGGCGAGGCGGCGACGGTGGTGATGCTGCGCCAGTCCTGGGCAGGCCGTCAGTGCAGGGCTTCTTGTCGGGAATGCGGTTCTGTACTATGGTGAATAGGACTGCGTCTAGTCGAAAAACTTGATGGGTTCATCATCTTGGGCGCCGTTTGGTGTACGTAGTTGTACGCTGGTGAGGGCAGCGAGGGAGGGCTTTAACCCAGGCTACTGACTCTACGTTTCGTCAATCATTTTCTGCGATCGAAAAAAAGGAAAAACACTAACGTAAAATTACTGTCGAGCAGGTTTTCTGTAGGAGTCTGAGCGCCTGCAAAGCCGCTTACTCCAAATCTGTACCAGTTGCTAGCTGTCCGAAGTCGCTGAGTACACTGTATGGACGAAAATCAGCATATAACAGAGAAGTAATGTGAACCCAACCATACCACAGCTATTGATGCATCAGGACCAGCCAGATACCAGCCGCGAAAAAAAAGGGGGGAAGTTCAATGCATACACGACTGTCTGTGAAATGGATGACGTTATACTTATAAGCTCGCGAAACTTTGTTGATTCTGATCACATCACATGATGTTAAGCAGGTGACTCGTGCCTCGCTTCTCTGGGACGACTTTGTGCTCCTGTCAGTGTCAGCTGCAGAAAACAGTTACCAACTTTGATCTTATCTTATCATTCGTTCCCAGACAGATCTCTTATTTGGATTTTACGATTGAACCAAACACTTGATTCCCCTGACACTCCCCCTGCTCATTTTCTTTTATCACATCTAGGACTGTCAACAAGACACTTTACTCTGGATCAAATTTTCGAATACCGCATCGACACCACCGCACCAGGCATATCGATGAATTCTTGATGAGGCATGACCCAACGCCTGCGGATACGTTACTATCAGTGGGGTCGCGCTATCATGGTCGTCGTCTGCCGCAATCAAAAGGCTAGGAATTCTAGCTGGAGCATGAGGTGCTGCGGGGGGCGTGAAGTGTGCAGGTGGGACCGACCATTTCGCTCTCTACATTGTGGGGAACCAACCGTAAATGAGCTTCACGCTCGCCAGCCACGCTCGAAATCGGATGACGTTGCTACCGTCCCGCCCCGCCCTAGCTCAACGCGCCTCCCTGCTTGCCACGCCTCTTCGCCCTTATTGAAGTTATTCACTCTTGATGAGGCTCTGCAATGGAGGCTCTACCATCACCTTACCCCTCTCCAACTCCCGCCACCCGCTCATCGTCATTGAAACTATCGCGTTAGTATTGCCCACCTGCTCCGTCACGTATTCTCTGCATCTCTTTCATCCCTTTTTCCTCGGAAATTTCATTGGCCTGGTGAATACTTGGCACAAAACGCCGTACCGAACCCGGGCTGCAGATCATGGAGATCTATCACAACAACAGAATACCAAACGTCCGTGCATCCTCATACCGTACCCCTGAAAGTTCGATCTTTACTAATTCTGAAATTAGGTTCTGACAATGAGGGAGTAATTATAGATATACAACGACTGCTTCTGCACTAGAACAGTCCGTTCATGTCTGGGTTTTTTTTTGGCTGTGGCTTCGTGGGTCAGAACATGGTTATTCTTTTTATAAACCTATCTTGCGTCGCCGGCCCTGTGAGGCCGAGGGACATGTTATATATAAGCACATGTATTGCTGACGGTCGTGTTGCCCGCGCACCATATTAGGTCTCTCAACCGTCGCGGTCGTGCCAGCAGTCGCAACCGTATTCGCCATCTACGTGATAACGACCTGGCTTTTTTTGCCGACACGCCAGGTGAACACTTGTCCGGCTTTCCAACTCCAAAGTTGCTCATGGTCAAAGTGTAGTTGAAGGACATACCTATTGTCGGTTCATCCAATCCTATTCTCTTATACCTGGATGCCTTCAAGTATATCCGCCATGCACAAGAAATAGTTCATGATGGGTACAAAACGGTATTTGACTCTTTTTATGGACGTGCCCAAAATTATTTTCACCCACTTCCTCGCAGCACTATGGTAACGCTTTCAAAGTAGCCAACATATCTCGGTGGCTCGTCGTCGTTAGCGGACCGCAGATGCTGGAAGACATTAGATGGGCAAGCAACGGGTATTTTTCTTTCTCAGAAGCAGTGGATGAGGTATTCCAACCCGAATTTCGACAGCGTGTGGATGATCTACTGATTTCTCGGCATTAACAGACCATTCAGACCAATTATACGCTCGGTCGGGAGATCCGCGTTAGTTCGTATCATGTTGGTGTTGTAAGGACGCCGTCAACGAAGAATTACGAGGTTCTCTTTGAAGATATCACGGATAGGAATTCATGTGCTTTCAAGGACTCGATTCCGTTCGATACTAATGGTACGTCGTGCTTATCGTCGTCTGTGTTGTTTATGACATCGATGAATCTAGAGTGGACGCCTCACCCAGCTTTGAAAACAATGATGAAAGTTGTTTGCACCAGCAACCGTCTGTTTGTTGGCCTGCCATTATGTGAGTGCAACAAAAATTTCGCAAATTATGACTTTAATGCATTTCTAACTAGGCAGGATTCCGGATTACAGAGAACCCAATGAACAGTTTACGATCGACGTGTTTTTGAATGCTCAGTTTATCAATCTCTTTCCGAAGATACTTAAAACGTGAGTACCGTTCTTCCTACCACGACAAATGTGAGTATACCTAATTTTACTTCCCCCCGACGAATCTGTTACTGGCACACGCCGCGCGGTCCTGTCCAGGCGTTGACTGAGGTCTTGTTCAATCTGGCCGCCTACCCAGCTAAGTACGCTGCACCGATGAGTGAAGAGGTAGAGGAGGTCATCTCAGCTGAAGGGTGGACGAAGCTCGCGATGGGGAAGATGCGGAAAGTGGACAGTTTTATCAAGGAATCGCAACGCCTTGCGATCGGAGCGTGTGGGTCGGATCTCTTCTAAATTGAATTACTTATTAAACGGTTGTTGGTGTTTTATATTTTTCCAGTATCGCTAAGTCGTAAAGTTTTGAAGGACTTCACATTCTCGAGTGGCCTCACGGTCCTAGCGGGTACTGCCATCGGCGCCGCGGCGTATTCGACCCACTCGGATAGTGTACGCCATTGATGTATGGGATATTCCTTTTATCTCTGACTTTACGTAGCAAAACTACGACCGGCCTACTGAATTTCAAGGATTCAGATTCGCAGAGATGCAAGACGGAGCAGGAGAGGAGATTAGAAACCAGTTCATTTTGCTCAAGCCAGAATTCTTGACCTTTGGCGCGGGTCGACATGTGTGGTGAGTTGACTCTTTATACACTCTGAGACGCGAATAGTCCAGGCCGATTCCTCGCGGCTAACGAGCTCAAGGTAATTCTGTCTTTTATTCCACTCAACTACGACGTGAAGCTTCCTGAGGGTTTCTCTCGACCTGAGACCGGCTTTATATTCGGTGATAGGTTTCCCGATAGGACGGCACGGGTTATGTTTCGGAAGAGAATGTAGCACGTCAGACGAGCTGTAGTTGTATTGGGTGGATGATATGTGTGTGCTTACATGGGCTATTGTGCATATTTAATACCTCAATTCCCCATTGGTGTTAATTCCAGGTGAATGATACACATTTATTCGATTTCAGCGCGCAATGGTTCAATCACTGCATTTTCCCAAAAACATAAGGGGGTGCTTATAGGTACTGTAGGTCATGTATCGTAGCCATCGGTCTAAAAGCCGTACCTTTCATTATAAATGTATGGGCCGATGACTGAGCAATCCAGAACAGCCAATTTATTGGCGGTCGATGGTCTCTGTTTGTCCGGTAGATTACAAATCGTTATCATCGTGGCCTCAACAGTCCAAATATTAAGGTCTCTGATTCACGCCAAATAGAGAGTTCTCAAACATCATCTATGGTGACTACAGCATATACCATTTACAAGAAATCGGACCTATGGGGATGCACTACATTAACAGGGCAGATTTGAATTTTTTCTTCCAAGTGCCTTTCTTCCTACTACCTGTCCCCAGCCAGCACATTCGAGTGTGTACGCTACTATTGTCTATCAACATGCCTACTAACTCATCTTCACAGTGCAATAAGGCGGTGAATGCGCATTTGCACTCGACGATCGGCCTCGTCACCCTCTTGTTCGTGTTCGCCGGCTCAACACGATCCCAGAACCTCAGACAAGGTCTCAATTACAGGACCACCGTCTACAAATAGGATATTACTAAGTAAGTTGCCTGCTAGCTCCGTGTAGCGCTTGACTTATATGTTCTACGAGTCGAACCCGACATTAGTAGGCTGCAGAGACTCCATAGTCGACTCCATCAGAGTCCAAGGTGGGAAGGGTATGCCAGTGGGTAAGTTATATTCTTGATCCTGTGTTTTTCCAGCGATCAACTGAGATCCGATTTTCTAGGCGCCTCCTTGGTGTGTTGCTGGGAAGAAAAACTTACAACATTAGTGGTGGAGGAGGGGGAGGTATATATTGCGGATACGACTGAGTGGAGTATATCCCGTGCAGCAGCGGCCACAGGTGGTATCCGCCCAAATGGTAACACCTTTCATTAGTGGTACCGCGCTGCGCTATTTGAATCATCATTAGGCAAATTTTCGTCAATTTTGCCTTACGAATCCCTCCGCCTATGAGCAAAAAATTGGACCCATTATTGCAAGAGAACTAAGTAGTACCGAAGAAATTGATACCTGCATTAGAACTGTGTTGAGGGCCTTATAGGCAAAAAAACAGGTGAAATAACGCCAACTATTACTTGTAAATTGAATAAATAAGGGGATGCATTGGTGACACATCGGAGCTTGATTGCCGACAGATTGAGTGAGGCCTGTATTCAAGTCCCAAAAGTGTATGCTTAAGGAGTGAAATAATGGGTGGTATATTTGTAAAATCAATGGTATCAATAACTGCCGATATTTGGCTGATAGGTGTTTAAATCAAGGCGTTGATATTTTGCCACAAACGCACTGAATGGGTCGCGTCTATGAAATGGGTCACATGTTTCTTGTCATGATCAATTTTCATGTTCCTGCACGGGCAGCTTTGCCATTCCGAGGGATTTCCATTTTGAATACAAAAATCGGGGCAGAAATACGAGCCAAGATTTGCATCTAGAAATCCCTTAATTTTCCCAATGCTCGGATATCTAAGACTCGTCATGTGACATATGTTCAAATTCCCATCGTTTTCTCAGCAAATTTCCATCTTTGTTGTCCATCCTTCCTTTCTCCCATCATGTCCTCCACGCATCTGGTCAATGCTAGAAGCAGTTTCAACGCATATGCCTACCTCCTCTACCTCCAGCAAGCAGCACGAGCCCATGTAAAGCTCCTGCTGTTCTGGCCCAAATATGATGGTGCCAGCGCATAGCGTCGTAATACCTCATTTCAACGAAGCGCGCCCGGCATAGGAACCACACGTGTTCCTCACTAAAAACCGCACCAACCAATATTAGTAGCTTCAGAGGTAAGTCTAATTCTATTCCTCTGAATGTCAGTACCGCGGGAAGCTAATCTTCCCTCCGCAGCTCGCCATTTCTGCCACGTCATTTCAATGCCGCTTTTGCGTCTTCGTTCCTCGCCCTCGCTTTCAGAGATCCAACGCCTGTGCGTTGAACCTCCCGCGGCCTCGTCACTTTCTCCTTGTTTCGTCGTCTGTTCGATGCGCCAACCCACCCACGCCTATTCACTCGGATTTTGGGACTCGTTACTCATACGATCAATCCTTCCACACGTCCGCGTGTCAGCTCATCTGTATTCTCGTCTACGTCCTCTGTCATTTGTAGGTTCCAAACTCCTATTTTTTGACAACCGCTTACAACCAAGTTAATAGTCTACAGTCCCCACGATATACCCGTCGAACGTGGCGGCAACCCCGCCGGCCGACCGTTCAGTTCTTACCTACCGCCATCAGAATGGATTTCGACATTTCGCGTTGGAGAGCAGCCCTGGGGATGGGTTCGGGGCGTGTTTCTATGCCCCATTGATCTTTTACAGGCATTGACGCGTCCGCTGGCGAGCATCACTAGCTCAAGTGAGGCTAGTGCTTGTGCTGGGGCCCTCATGTGAGGGGCTGCAGCGGCCGGCGGATCCGCATCAATACCTCGCGTAGCGCCTGCAGGCGTCATCGTACCTCCTGGCGAGCAGTACGGGCTCATGTGAGGCCCGTGCTGTGCGGACGTCCTCATGTGAGGGATGGAAGCTGCTAGCGGTGTGTGCTTTGATGCTTCGTACGGTGCTGGAAGGCGTTAGCGATGTATTTGCTGGCGAGCAGCATAGGCTCATGTGAGGCCTGTGTTTGTGCTGACGTCCTCATGTGAGGGATGGCAGCTGCCAGTAGGTATTCATTGATGTCTTCTGCGGATCTTTGACCCCTCCCCTGGTTCTTCAAAACCTCATGACGATATTCGCTATTTGGCGTCGTTGATTATGGTTGTGCAGACTCCTAGCTGCGACGTGGAGTACGCAAAGAGGTTCGATTTAAGTTTTTTTTTTTACCTCCAGGAACAATGTAAGTCCTTCCCCTTTCTCTCTTCTCGACGCTCGACTCTAATTCTATTCTCTTTATCAGAGAACTGACACGAAGATGTACTTGCAGTGACGAGGACGCTCGAGGCTACCGGCGCGCTAGCTGTCCCGCTAACATCATGTAACTCAGTTCTGCTTCATAAACTTGGTCCCTCTCGACCCGTACCTTGTCGACTCTGAGTCTCAAGCTGATGTCGGTGTCGAAGCTGGGACTCGACCATGATCCCATGGACGCGGATCCAATGTTCGCAGCGGTCACCTTCCCCGCCTGTCCTGTATCCTCTCCTCTCCTCCCCCTTTGTTTGCATCACCACCTGCCGCTCCACCTGCACCATTTCTCCACTTCATGGTTGATCTACGCATCAGCCGCTCTCTTCCGTCTCAAGCCACCTCTCCTTGTTGCACGTGGTGTCCGACGCTTCATCATAAATCATTGACTTTCAATGCTTACGACTGTGCCTCTAGTAGTCTACGTCCAACCCGGCAGGCTCCTTGGTTAGGTTAGAAGCGGAGGAGGAAGAATAGGAATGAGAATGGGGAGAACCAAGCCCTGCTACGAGTTGGGGGCAACGTTGACCAGCGCCGAGAATAATCTGGTTCGTCGTTCTTTCTCCTGCAATCTATTTTCGCGATGCTCGTATTTATATCATTTTTCAGCTCCGAATCTGGCTTTCCCATTGTTAGATGGCCGTCTGGTCGTTCCATCGAGGAACCCGATGTCATTCTTGAGAGCCCGAACCGTCGTCTCTCTAGCCTAGGCTCCACAGTCCAGGCCACGTCAGGTCCAAACAGAAGATTCGACCACCCTGTTTATTCTTTCCCCTTCCTCATATTGCCCACCATCCCTTACCCCTCGTCTGCCCACCTTTCTCAAATACATCCCTAACTTTTGTGTGCTCGCAACTATCTTTGTATGTGTATGGATGTTGACGAACGTCACTCGCGGATCCCAGTTAAACTCGTACCCGACCCTCGACGTTTTATGGCTAGCCTCGCACCTGCTCTCAAAAGCCCGACGCCTGTGCGTTGAACCTCCCGCCGCCTTGTCGCTTCCTCTTCGTTTCATCGCCTATTCACTCGTCTTTTGGGACTCGTTACCGATGCAATTAATCCTTCCACACGTCAGCGTGTCTGCGCATCTGTATCCTCTTCTACTTCCGCTTTCTTTTGTACGTTACAAACTCCTATTTTTTTGTCTACCACTTATATCTAGGTTTACAGTCTACAATCCCCGGGTTACTTGTCGAACGAGGCTCCTACCCCGCTCACCGACCGTTCACTCGTTACCTACCACCGTCGGAATGGATTTTCATTTCGCATAGGAGAACAGCCCTCGGGGATGGGGTTTCAGGCGCATTTCCACGTCTCATAGAGCTCTTTAGGCATTGACGCGTCCGCTGGCGAGCATCACTAGCTCAAGTGAGGCTAGTGCTTGTGCTGGGGCCCTCATGTGAGGGGCTGCAGCGGCTGGCGGATACGCATCAATGCCTCGCGCGGCGCCTGCAGATATCGACATCGTACCTCCTGGCAAGCAGTACAGGCTCATGTGAGGCTCGTACTGTGCCGACGTCCTCATGTGAGGGGCGGAAGCTGCCAGCGGTGTGTGCTTTGATGCCTCGTATGGTGCTTGAGGGCGTCAACAACCTGTTTTCTGGCGAGCAGCACAGGCTCATGTGAGGCCTGTGTTTGTGCTGACGTCCTCATGTGAGGGGCTGCAGCTGCCAGTAGGTATTTGTTGGCGCCTTCTGCGGCTCTTTGACCCCTCCTGTGGCGCTTTGATACCATACATGACGTTATTCGTACCCGGCATCATTCATCGGCCTCCGGTTGTACAGACTCCTAACTATAACACGACGTGTGTGAAGAGGGTCGGTTTTGTCAGTCCTTTTTCTTTTTCTCTTCTTTTCAACGCTCAGCTCTAACCGTGTTCTTCAGATAACCTATGCGAAGCCTTACTCGCCAGTGATAAGCGCGTGGAAATTGAGAGTCGACGGACGCGCTAGCTGCCATGCCAACATGTTGTTTAGCTCTCTAGCCACAAAGGACAGCTTTTTTGCCACCCTCTCATATCCTAAACCGACTCCACGCTGCCTGATAGGATAAGCACTAACCCAAAAACCGCCTCTATCCATCTCTTGAGTCCGACTGCATGAACCTCACGGAGGTGCGAGCGCAGCCGTCGAACCACAAAACGCCGATCCAAAACACTCTATCCACCCCTTTCTTCCAGCGGGTATGGCGAGGTTGCCTGTCGCGCCCACACACATTGTAGATTGGTCTTTGGTCGCAAAGATTCTTAGCTGCCACACGAAGCAGGTGACGTGGGTCAGCCTAAATCTTGTTATCCCGAAAACAAAGTGAGTCGTTGCCCTTCCTCTTTTCTTTCTTTGTCCCTCAGCTCTAACCATGTTTTCTCTATTAGGTAACCGACGCGTTTCTTTGCCCGTACATCCCAGCTAGCGACCAGCATATGGAGAATGACGCGACGGATGTGTTATGTGTCGCCACCTTCCCCGCCCCGCTGCATGCTGCTCTGCTTGGTTAAACATAGTCGCTAACTCGAATTATGCGATAGCGGTGTTGGTATTTTATCAAGTCTGAAGCTGGCGTCGGCGTCTAGTACAGTGAACATCGATCCAATCTTCGCAGCCATTGCCTTATTTGCCAAGCCCATACCTTCTCCTCTCCTCTGCTCACTTTGATCGTGTCGCCTCCTACCACTCCGCCACTTCATGCTCCAGCTATATATCACCCGCCCTCCTCTATCTCAATTGACTTCGGCATCGATCTCAGGTCAACCTTTCCCTGTTAAGCGTGGTCTGCGATGTGTCAGCACACGACGGATGAACTCATAGAAAACTGGGGGTCAAGCAGATAAACGGGAGGCTGGATTGCGGCTTAGACGAATGATCACGTTCGACGTCATGTCTATGCCTCTATATCCCTCCCTATATTCTAAGTTTGACCTTTGAGGAATCTTTCTGCGAAAGATACGCCGTGACGCTAGTTTACTTTCGTGGATTCGGTGGCTGGATGCGCCGCAAGTCTTCTTCAGGTTCTTCGGTTCGGTTAGGCGCGGAGGAGGAACAGGGATGCGAACGGAAACGGGAATGGAGAGCCGAACCCTACTACGTTGTCCGTATGTTTAACTGCTGCCGAAAACGAGATCTGGTACGACATTCTTCTTCATACCTTCCATCTTCGATGCTCATCGTTCTTCAGCTCTTTATCTGTGATTCACACTAATAGATGGCCTCTCTAATCAGCTACATCACCTTTCCTTTCCCATCCGACTCTTTCAACACCACCTCGAATGTCACTCAATCTCTGGAGAGACCAGACGCTGGTCGCCACAGCAGTGACCATTGCGGAGCAGCCTGCATCGTCTCTCCCTGAAGATGGTTAACAGAGACGTCAACTGGATCAGGGCTCTAACTTTGTCTCAGATACATGAGTGAGCCCTCTTTCACTGTTTTGTCGACTTATTTATGCTAACACGACCCTATGGTAGCCTCGACTCATGCCCTCATCCTGACACTACGACAGACAAGCGTTGGTATCAGGAACGAATGCACTTAGCCCCCGAAGCACACAAAACACCCACTTCTCGCCGCACGCCTGCCCCAGTGCACCGACCCCTGGCCTGCTGCTCCTGCACCGGCTTTCCACGATCAAGTCCTCCTCAACCGTCTCCATCCCTCCTCTCTCCCTTCTTCCTCGCCCCTGCCCAGCCGCTCATTCGACGTCCTCATCCGCTGTCTACTGCCCCATCCCACTCCTACCGAGTTGCTCGTGACCGATAGTACCCCACGACTCGTGTGGTCGTCCCAACGCTCCATGCCGACGAACGTTCGTTCTACGAGACGAGGCGACTAACTCATGTCTTCAAAGCACTCAAAACGCTTGCTTCTCGTCCTGTGCGCGCCGTGCGAAATGTGAGGCATACTCGATGTGGTCTTGCAATTTGTTTGAGTACGAATGGGGTGGGGATAGACTGAGGGCAACGAAGGACGTTCTGGGTTAGGATTCGTGTCTGCGCTATTGTTCGGCGCGTCTGTCCCGTGGGGACGTCGCACACGACCCGCCTATGCTGTTGACAACCTCGATGCGCTTCTGTTCTGTGAGTTAACACTGTTCCGTCTTTACCGCGCGCTCATCGATCAAGCAGCGGAACCCCCCTTTTTTCTTCGGATTGTGTTGGCGCAGGGCAGCCGTTTACGCTCAGTGAGGGGAAAAACCTCCTGCGTCAGGAGCCACGCATACATCATACCCCCCTCCTTCTCCCTCCCCTCTGTTGTCGCTGCGTCCCCTGCCCCTCTGCCCCTCTCCACATCCCCCACGTTTCATCGCCCCCGTGCCGGCTCCACCCTCGGCGCGCAGCTGCTCCCGCAGCTTCTGTGCCAGCTCTCCCCACCTCTTCTCCTCAGCGCTGTCTTCCACCCGCCTTGACTCGCAGCCGCGTTGAACCTCCGGTCCCGCTTCAACCCCCGCTGCCAACTTCTATATAATCTGCACTTGTCCACTCCGTCCTTGCTCGGGCGCTGGGGATGTAGAGCGAAGCGATGGGGTACGATGACGCGTCGTTACTTGGGTAGGGTCTAGGTCGTCTGCAGCCGCGGGAGCACAAAACTACATTCCGAACGCGCACCTTAGGGACGCACCCAACCGTCCTTCCGCCGTCGCCCTGCCCGTGCTTCTGCACCAGCGTCCCGCATCCCCTTTACCCTCCCTTTCCTCCAGCCCACGCCCTCCCCACCCCGCTTCGCCTGCCGTACCGCCTGCCGCTTCCTCCCAATCACCCACGTCTCTCTTCGGGACGCCGCTTCTGCTTGTTCTCCTGCACCGTCTTTCCACGCCCGACCTCTCCTCAACCGCCGCCCCCAAACCTCCGCTCGCCGCATCCTTTGTCCTTTGTCCCTTGTCCTTGTCCTTCTTGCCCCTCCCGCCCTCCTCACCTTTCACCTTTCACCTCTCACCTCTTCCCCTCTTTGCCCTTCCCCTCTTCACCCTTCCCCTTCGCACCCACACCCGCCTGCCTCTTAGACATCTCCCATCCAACTTCTCTTCCCTCCGCGTCCCCGTTTGTAGAGGTGTACAAGCGTCGGAACTGCGTACTCAAGGCAGGATGGGCAACGGTTCAGGATCTAGGAGCTTGAGAGTTCGCAGGCGATGGTGTCACGGGGTTGGGAAGCGTGAAGAGAATGCGTGTCCCTGACGGAGTATGACCCCGCGTCGAGCATCCGAGGCGGAATACATCTTCATTTTCATGTTCGGGCGTGGGTGCAAATGACAGAGGGACATCATGAACCAACCAACCGGCAGTGCGGGCAGACGAGCCCGGCGATGTTGAGTCCCCCTGCAGAGATCAACACTTCCTCCACCATTCCCCCCTCGTTCTATTCTCGGCGCCCGCCGCCACCGTCCGCGGCTCCAACATCTCCAGCAACATAGTTCGTCACTCACATTTCGAACGACGCCCAACGCGTCGAGGTCGGGGTCGAGGTCAGACATCGCAGCTCGCGGGAGGGGGGTAGAATTGAAGTGGAAGACGGAGGGGAATTGTCATTGAAGTAGACGAAAGGTGTTTGTCTCAGATCGCGGAGGGGGGGAGGTTATGAGTGAAGAGGTTACAAAACAGGGCTAGTGGAGAATCTCGAAGCTCGTCCATTATCCTGGGCTCATATGTGCCAGTCCAACCAATGTCAGCTTTAATAATACTCAACATTCACATTAACTGATCATGAGGATCTGTTCTGAACCAGAAGTGAGTATACTTACCGATGTTTCGGAAGTGTATTAGAGGAATTGAAAGCGAATAAGTACATTCTAACGATTGTCTATCTGAACGGGGAATTTTTGCTGGGGCTTGTTGAGTGATGTCAGCTGTGGTCTACTGGTACGCAGACAAATTATAGACGTAGATCATGGACCCATCCATGCACACTGGCTTGGTTTTTATTGATGCTGCGCTTATTGAATGAAATTTTTGTCGAAACGACTATTTTACAGCTATGCGTGAAACGATGTTGAATCTGAATGGGGGTTGTTAGACGCTGGTGGGTGGTAGATTGAAGATCTTCATCTGGTGAGTGGTCCTATGTCTCTGGATGTCGGCACCTCTGGAAGCTGATCCTCTCTCCACAGCACACCATGTATGCTACATCACTGCGGACTCGCCACTGCCGGTTCATTTTACGACGATTGCGAGCTGCACCTGCTGACCCCTCTTCCGCTTTCCAAGCTCGTACCGCTTCCACCCGGGTTGCAGACGACAACGATATCGACCCACATTCTCGAATTTTCCCGTCCCTTATATGCTTCATCGGCTGCTGTTACCCCCGCTCGCGGCCGTTTCGCGAACAAGATTTGTACTTGTGCCTCACTGCTCAGTCCTCCCGTGGGCCTGCAATTCTTTCGTCCTCTTCTGCATTGTCCTTTGATCCATCATTCTGATCTGAACAGTATTCATTGGGGATCTTGGATTTTTGTTATCCGTTTCTTTCCTGACGGCGGCCAGGTTCATCTTTTCGCCCGTTACTGACTTAATCTAGCATCCGCGATCGCGTCATGGTGGAGTGGTTCCCAAAAAGCTACGCTGAATTCGGTTCTGTCGACGCGATCATTCCTCGCAGCTCGCATCCAACACACCCCACTCGCTTAATCTCAACTAGGACAAGTTGCAACCCTGAGTCCGGCGCAGCTGGTATCTTCTCAAAACCCACTCGGGTACGACTCGTTCCTTGCTTTATTTAAGGATCGTGTCTGCCTTGTTAGTTGGTTGTTTTTTGATTCAACGCGTTCCAGCTGCGCCTATCGGTTCTCTCCTCCACTAGCATTCGTTCACGTTTATTCGGTTCGCTTTCTTTGTCAGAAATCTCTCTGATGAACTCTGAGATGCTCGGCTTTTTTGCCACTATCCTGATCCGAATTAGTGCTGTTGGTGTCTTCCTAAAACTCACTCGGGTGCGACTTGTTCCTGCTTTAAGGATCATGTTTGCCTCGCTAGTTGCTACACTCTTTCCTAGATAGAATTCCAGCTGTGCCTATCGGTCCTCGACTAGCCTTCCCTAACCTAACCTTCAAGACGCCCTGTCGAATATTAGCCACTTGATAATCCGCAATGCCCGGCATTCCCAGGTCTACCTCGATGTACCTACCTTGGCAGCAGTTCTTTCCTCTGAATGAGCATACTTGAATTTAGTCAGAGCTTGCTTCTCTTGAAACGATTAGAGAGTTTTAAAGGCCGAAGAAGGGACCTTTGGTACGAAAGAATTTATTGAGTAGAGATATCCTGAACAAATAGGAGTTAACGTTATTGACCTAAATTTTCGATTGATGAAACAGGGAACTTTTCCGAAGGAATGCAAATTATAATTAAAAAACTAGGAACGTAAGGACCTAAGAAAATGTCGGGACACGCACTGAAAAAGATATTACTATCAAATTTCAACCCATGATCATATATCTTGAGCCTCGAAATTGACCCAGCTGCAGGAATCAGTATTAATATATAAAGACCAACTTGTCTTCAGCTCTGCTGATCTGAGCACTGGGGCTGATAATTACCGTTACAGTACTCACTTGACTTGCGACTCAGTTTCCGTTCGTGGGCTGTGTCATGGACTAATATAGTAAGCGCCGCGCCTGCAATGCGCTTCACTTCCTGTTCAAGAACAGAAATTAGTTAATAACTTGTAGCATCTGCTCTGGGCACAAGAAAATTACTGTGCACTACCGAGCACAGCCGTGCTGCTACCGTGCAAGATTCCACGGTAACATCACGGTTTCAGCGATGGTTGCACGGTACATCTGCAAACGCGTTTTGACCCAGTAGGAGGCGCTTACTCAGTAGCACCGGGTAGTGCCGATGGGACTACATACTAGTCCTCGGTAGGAAAATATTTGCTCTGTAGTGCGTATAGCGAGGCTCGTGCTATCGTAGTAATTTAGAAATTTTGACCACTACATAGTAACCGCTTCACTATCCGCACTTCAGTAGGCCGCCCTTTTTTGATCAATTGCAAGATTTGATTTTTCACATGTCTTCGCTGACTTGGGGAATAAAAGCTGTCGGGCTGGCTAACATTCCTCTTGCTTTTCTCCCCGCTCATCTACACCTTGCCTTCTCAAGTTTTTCTTTTCGCTGTGCCAGTACCTCATGCACACAGCCTGCCTTTACACGGTGCTGAATGACGTGCGTGTACCGTGCAGCGAAGAAGACTAGCCTAGTCTTCTTCGCTGCACGGTACACGCACGTCATTCAGCAGAAAAAACTCACCGCCAACACGTACTCTACTGCTTTTTGTTGTCTCATAGAGTCTTGGCGATGGAGTGGTGGCGGATTGGCACCGGTGCTGCAATATGCAACTTACTATTGCAGTACAACGACAATAATATTACCAATTACCTTTCTGGTTAGTCGTCGGCCTGACAAGAATGGCCAAAATAAAATAAAAAATTTCATTTTAAAAGCGATTCTTGACCTTTAAAGAAGATTTTGGGCTCGTTTGAAAGGTATCGATCAAGGAGAATACAGATAAGATATCGAACAAATCGGGTAAACGCCCCTCAATTAGTATTGAACATCCATATTTAGCGTCTATTACATGGCAGCTGGAGCATTTCCGCGGTGCTACCTGTATGTGTAACTCCAAGCAGACGACCCAGCGCAATTTCCTCCTGGCTAAGGCCACCAGAAAATGCATGCTGGTCGTCGTTCTCGGATAAAAAGCAATGGCGGATCAGTACGCATCTATTAATCTACCCACGTTCGCATTTGAATGACCACACACTTCTCCTCAATTCTCCATTAAAGATATACCCGTATGCAAACATATCACTCTCAACGTTTCAACCCCAATACCACCTGATTTCACCCTTTTCTAAAGTCGTGAATAGACGGCGCTCGTAGAGTTCTTTATCAAGTATATTTTTAAAACAAAACCGCTGAAAAAATAGCAGACCAACAATCTATTGAATTCGGGGATCTATGGTGTTTTACTTTGTCATTCGCTACAAGGCGGGCAGCGGTATGGAGACAGGCGGGTAAGACGGACGGGTATAAAAGATAAAAGAAGACGAATTGTAAGCGTCTCTGCATTCGTATCCTTCGTTCAAACTCCGCCCACCTTCAGAGTAACTTTCGAATCATGAAGTTCTCGACCACTTTTCTTGTATTCTGCGCCGTTGGCGTCTCGTCTGTCTCTGCAATTCCTTTTGAAGACAGCAAAGTTCAGATGGTAGGCGTTCGAGCCACAATCCTGCGATGGCGAAGAAAATGACACTTACTCCTCCTCCCCTCACCACCAGATATCTCGAGACATCGGTTTGTTCGATGCTAACATCAAACGAGAAGACTTTGTCTCAAACCTTAAACGCAGCTTAGAAGATCTTTAGGTAAGCTCTCCTCTTTCTTATTCGTTTTTTTGTTGCCCTGATGGATCGCAATGCAAGTCCCGAGATCCGAAGTGCGACTGCATTCTCATCTTGCCCGACGGAAAATATAAGAGCTGCTGCCCGTAATTGCGAGACGTGAATACCGGACCATGATATCGTCTGCTGTAATCTGGGACTGAGAAATATTTTTTGAGTTAGCATTTAGCAGAGATAAAATTTGTTTCACTCACGTATTCATTCGGCTGGACGCGAGCAATCCGCATCTTCCAGTTCCGTAAGAGAAACCTGACTAAAGGATTTCTGAGATCACTCCACGCGGTACCACGCACCACTATATTCAAGAGGAACGAAATATATCCTGCCGGAGATGGGGTGTACAGAGTCACGAAAATAGGAATCAGAACGTTTCTGTGGATAGATTATAATTTAGGGGCGGAATGGAGACCTTTTATACGACATATTATGGACGTACACGAGCTTCGACCTTTCTCCATATGCTCGCGGATTCAGAGCTGAACGCGATCGTGAACGCTGGAACATTCACGGCCGTGTGGCGGGAGGCACGTTGGAGAAGGATGTTACGGCTTGGTGGTTCCACAACTCCTGAGGCAGGACTGACGCTCGACCCCTGGTGATGACGCAATCGCGATGTTACCTTCCTTGCCAGGAAACAGCTGAATGAACGAGGGCATTAGCGACTCTTGTTTTCCTGCTTCCAACTAGAAAGTAAGACTCACCGAACTGATATCGCCCCCCTCTTCGCTCGCTCGCTTTCCCCCATCTCGTGCAGAACAGATATCTCATCGCTCGAAGCGAGTTAATCCCACACCGCGTCTACACAACAAAGCTGACGCACCCGGTCCTGAAGACAAAACCCCAGTCATACCTCCACTGAGGCGTCAAACTACGTGGACGCCGGCTCATTGGCCTCGGACAATCTCGATCCTGTCAAATCCGCGAAATCAGTCAACTGAATTTGTATTGCCTCTACATAAGAAGGCGACTTCTCTACGCACTACGATATTCCACTACAAGGCTTCATATTTTGTTCCTTCGGCCCCGTCGAGCCCAATGTAGACCCCCATCCCGCCCATCGCTGCTCTCATTTCGCAGTTCCATAGAGTTCATCCTATGTTAGTAACATTTTACACGGATATAATTCGTAGGTGATAGTTGGTAGGGGTTCAATTTGGATCGGCGACGATCCGGCGTGCTGGGCAGGTCGATGGGCGGCGGCACCCTAGACACTTCTTGGCAGAAGAAAGGGATGAAAACAGGCTAGCGTTTAGCCCAGCCAAGACCAGCTTTAGCGTTAAATAGGTCTCGATTTGCTAACGTCCGTTGAAGTTGCCTGCGGCGTGTTGGGAGTTCGAAGAGGTGTAGATTGACGATTATGGATGAGATTCATAAGAGCCCTTAACCAGCGTGAAGGTCCCTGTCGATTTCGATTTTGATTCAACACGCTACTTAGGAGGAGGATTAACTTCATGTCGCATAAATGCCGCCTGGACTCGAAAACCGTACAGCGTTGCCAGCAGCAAGCCGTCGTCTGAAGTTCGCAGGCGACATTTAGCCAATGAAAGATCGCCCCTCCTGTGATGCGTCAACGCGTTAACCGGGAGAAAATATGGGAGTGCAGTGGACTCGCGGAAACGAGCGGCTGAGAGATAGACGAGGATGCAGAGCTAGGGATTGTCACGGGTACGACGACCCGTGCGGGTAGGGGTGCGGGTTTTGCTGGGGTACGGGTACGGGTAGGCGATTTCGTACCCCAGACAAACCCGTACCCCCGACGCGGGTCGGCGGGTCAAGCGCTGAGTTCAAATTGGGCGCTTGTTGCCCGTTCCACACGAAGATTTCGTTACCGGAGGCATTTTTTAAGATGCCTCTGGTAAGATTATGTTCGTTTGGTGAGGCTAAACGCCCCTTAGATGGCTTAAAAAATTGTAGACATAGTTTAAAAGTCATAAAAGAATATATTTGATGCACTTTCCCCTCGCATTACAGTGATTTAAGCTCATAGAATGAAATAAAATACTATTTAATCCGTAAAGTACAAGATTTACTGCTGACTCGTTGACTTTACCCATGCACCCACCTGACCCGCCTTGACCCGTACCCGTACCCGCCAAAAACCCGTACCCTTGAGCGCGGGTACGGGTTTTCGGGGGTAAGGGTACGGGTAGCCCTGGAATACCCCAGGGTTACCCGTGACAATCCCTATGCAGAGCCATACAGTCTGGGAAAGTTTCACAGGGTTGCCCATCATCGGAAAATTTAAATTGTGTTTCAGCCAATGGGATGATAGCGGAGCTTCGGCATAGATGTGCTCACGCCACTGGGCCTGTCCGCGATCTCATTTGTCTTCCTCCAAGTCGTTATTTGATATCACAAACAGCTGGTATTTTTTAGGCCCCATGCCTGTGTGCTTTCGAATGCTAAAAACCATTTCTCACTTTGTTAGCGAACATTCGTTACTCTGAACCAACTCTGAACATTACGATCAAGACCCGTTCAGGAAGTCTATAAGTGCTAATAACTTTGATATGTGTACTTGAAGAATGACACTGCGACGGGTCCTGGTAGACCATTGTGGTGCTTCATTTTAAGAAAAACCATCCCTCTGGCTCTAGGTAAGACACCCTGGTATTTTTTTTCACGGGGTTACACACCGGACTTCATTCCCGGATCAAAATTTGGGTGGGGGTGGATCAGCACGCATCCATTATTCTGTGAAGTTTCCATTCGAATGCCGATATATTTTAATTCTACTCAATGCTCCATTGAAAAATACCAGTATTCAAACTCATTCGTTCCTATCAAAGTTTCAGAACCAGTACTATCTGACTACCCCTTTCTTTAGGTCGAAAATAGATAGCGCTCGTAGAGTTTGTTACCAAATACATTTTTACACCGAAGCCGCTGAAACAATGAACTCGGGGATCTGTGGTGTATTAGTTTGTCATTTGCTATAAGGCAGGTAGCGGCATCGAGACGGACGGGTATGACGGAGGGGTATAAAAAAAAACGAACGGCAAGCTTCTCTGCTTTCATATCCTTCGGCTGCCCCCCTCCCAAAGTAGCGTTGCAACTGTGAAGCTCTCGGCCTCTTTCCTCGTCTTCTGCACCATTGGCGTCTCGCACGTCTCTGCGATTCCTCTCGGGGACAGAAAATTGGAGATAGTAAGCGATAAAACCACTGTCTTGCGATGGGCAAGAAACATGACGTATACTGCTACTCTCCTGCCTCAGATATCTCGGGACATCGGCTTGTCCGAGGCTAACCTCAAACGAGAAGACATTCTCCCAGGCCTTGAACGCAGATCTGAAGATCTTGAGGTGAGTTCTCCTTTCTCTTGCAAGTGATTTCGTGGACATTATGAATCATAATCCAAGTCTCGAGCTCCGATGTGCGAATGCATTCTCATCTTGCCTGATGAAAAATTAAGAGCTGCTGTTCGATAAGTACTTCCTGAGAAACGTGAATACCGTTCATGGTATTGTCGAAGACTAGTTTAAGTGTTATAGAGCTTAGGCTGCGATCTCTGTAAAAATTTCATTTAAAATGTAACAGACAATTAGATTCTTGGCAGACGGTTTATCGGATGTCCTTCGACTCTCTATGTGATTGAAACGCCAATTTCACGCGTTGGGCTCGCGTTCCACTGCTCTCGCGCTCAGCTGCCGTCAGCGCCAGATATTAATAAAGCCAATTGCACTACCAGGGCTTCTTCAAAGGCAACTCTGTCAAGCCTGCGACCAAGTTCGGGTCATTGTCCCATGCATCAGTCTCTTTTTTTTAGACTCCGAGCTGCGTGCCTGGTCAGGGTTACCGCCGCCACTACTTAAAGTATTTTTCAAGCTGTACGTCCTGTCCATTCCACATTGACAACTTTACGATCCTCGAGACCGAATACGACGCACGCGCCGTCCTCCCTTCTGCCGAGTTTTCTCGCATCGTGCAGGACCTCTCGCTCCTCGGTGAGTCGGTGCAGACCGAGGCGTCGAAGGAGTGCGTGAGGTTTGCGAACGATGGCGAGGCTGCGATTGTGAACGTTCTGCTGAGACAGTTGCAGGGGAGGGTGTTGATATGCCTACGAATACGCTAGTGCCGTGCACAAAACACACAACACAAACGCTATCGCAACGAGTGGCTCTGAGGCGCGGAACGGGGTTCTAGGGATCCGATGACGGAACTGGACGAGGTACGAAGGTCGAGAGACGAAGACGAGAGCGAAGGCGATGACGAAAACGCGCAGCCGCGACGACGAAGGCGGCTGGAAACGAAATACGATGACGAGGACGAAATGTTGCGACAACGAAGGCAACCGAAAGCGAGACGAAGTGCGAAGCGGAACGAAATTCGAGGTGGAAACTGTGAGTGCGATTCACTGGAGGTAAACTACAGTACAAACGTGTTTTTAGAGTGTAAATACAACGGAAATAAAAGTAAAAACGCGAATGTGAACTGAGAAAACAAATATCAAATAAGGAATCAAAAATACAAGAAACTGATCTGAGAATTGGGGTGAGGAGCAAGAGGGCGACGAATGATGAAATAAACGAGTTCGTGATGGCGAAAAGCTGTCTAGACTCTGTAAAATAAATTCTTGCGAAAGTGCGACGCGATTCGTCGGGGAAAAGTGTTGACGTGGCGAGAACAAATGTCGGATGCGCGAAAACGGTGAACTATGGCCGTCGGTGTATGAGAGGCGTGTAAAATACGAACGTCGGCTTAGTAGAGTCTAGCCTCCGATAGTGCGCGGTTCGCTTCGAGAGCGTGCGACGGGCGCCTAGTGCGTGCGGCAAAGTCCGATTTCGAGCGCGCAGAGATTCGCCGTGCGTATCAGTGTCAATGGGGAAGTTTGAAGCTGAGAGGGGAGGCGAAGGAGGACGATGGGGAGAAAAACCAGGGAGAGGGGACGAGTAGGGTGAAGAGGGTTAAGAAGGACTAAACGTCGATATGGGGGATGAGGAGGGGGATAAGGATTGAGAGAACTTTAAGCCCAAGTCAGACAACGAAGACGGAGAAGAGGAGAAGGAGGATGACGAAAGGCGGATGGTAATAAGTAAATTGACTATAAGAAACGGAAGAAGACTGCCCGTCTCTTCGTGATCATGGTGATCTTGGTACATATTTTTCTGCGTCCCAAGCTCTGAACTCCCGCGTAGGATCCATACTCCGCCCCTTGCGCCATAAAACGGACGTGATTCTTTAGGCCTATTCATTTGGTGCCCTCGCTGGCACCTGCCGCCCTCCTTCTACCCAAGCAGCTCAATTTTTTCAATTCTTTGGGTTGCATTTATTCGTTTATTAGGCGTGCAGTTGTCTCATTCCATATAATTGACTGCGGTCTCCATATGGACATTGGTGCGACAGTCCTCATGAGGATATTTACCACAAGTCATGAAAGTAAACGCAATCGCAAGAATGTATCCGTACAAGTTGACTTATTGAAGGAGCCAACTTTACAGTGAGTGTTATCAAGCCGGGTAATGCGAGGAACGCCAGACTCAAGTAAAGGCCGTTCGCTAATAATAAAAGATATATACAGCAGCATCGGAGGATTCCAGAAATTGAAAATGGAAGATCATCGCACGATGAACTGGTCGGAGTCGGCGTGGAAGACAGGTCGTAATTCAAGGTCATCTTAGCTGTGACGATCTGAAGTTCTTATATGGCGGAAGCCCTCCCGAGAGACCCAAATGCACCTGGTCTCTATCTTTATTTGCACTTGATGCAGTGGGCAAAATTGGGCACTGACGGGACTGGATCTCTGGGGGAGGTGTTTGTCTGATTATTTATTATAAATCGGCTGTGTTCAAATTTGCATCAGGGAGTTCATGTTTAGAAGTACCGCTGCTGCCTTGAAAATAAATAAATAAATAATAGAGATGCTCTTTAGCACTTCTTGAATTTTGTTCCCGAGATATGCCCCTCATAGATAGCAGGGGTATGATGCTACCTTCCTAAACTTCGTTTCAAGACCTAAAGGTTTGGACACACCCTCATGGGATCAATCACTCATAAAAATTATACACGAGCACTCTCTGGTAGTACAATGGTTTTCCCTGAAATTTATGGGTACCTAGCTGTCTTATTTCTCGAGAACGAGCCCATTCACTCCGGACTGGAGGGCGGGCCAATTTCATCATAATCACTGACAGAAGCGAGGCACGAGCGCGTGTTGTGTCACCTGCTTAACATCATGTGATGTGATCAGAATCAACAAAGTTTCGCAACCTTATAACGCCATCCATTTACTTGACAGACAGTCGTGTACGCTTTGAACCTCCCCCCCTTTTTTTCGCGGCTGGTATCTGGCTGGTCCTGACGCATCAATGGCTGTGGTATGGTTGGGTTCACATTACTTATCCGGTTATATGCTGATTTTCGTCCATACAGTGTACTCAGCGACTTCGGAGCCAGCAACTGGTACAGATTGGGAGTAAGCGGCTTTGCAGACGCTCAGACTCCTACAGAACACCTGCTCGACAGTAAAACTTATGTTAGTTTTTTTTCCTTTTCTTCGATTGCAGAAAATGATTGACGGAACGTAGAGTCAGTAGCCTGGGTTAAAGCCCCTTCCCTCAGCCCTCACCAACGTACATCCACGTACACCAAACGGCGCCCAAGATTACGAACCCGTCAAATTTTTCGACTAAACGCAGTCCTATTCACCCTAGTACAGAACAGCATTCCCGACAAGAAGCCCTGCACCGAACTTCGATGGCCTGCCCAGGACCGGCGCAGCATCACCACCGCCGCCGCCTCGCCAGTCCCACCCGCCTTGTCCTCACTGCCCGTGCCCATGCCCAGCAGTTCCGCCCCGCCGTCAGCCGCGCCATCAACAAGCATCAAACCCTCCCCCTCAAAGCACTTGATGGCCTACTGCAGTCACAGGTACGTCGTTTTACTCTCAAATTTTTATTATCACATTTTTGTCTTGTTTCTATAAATCATCAAACTAACGATATAGAAACATTCTCTAGCTTACCCACCACCACCACCGTCAACGCTGGGCTCGAAAATCCAACCACTGCTTTCCTCGTTTTTGTCATTGCTCGCCCCAGAGTATCAGGCCCACAAATCACCCTGCCCGTCCGCCTGCCCGAGCCGCCAGATGGAGGCGGGGGGCAGTCCCACGAACGCCAAAATCGTCATCGGCATCGAGGATGAGGACGAGGAAGGAAGCGGATGCACCGCGAGCTGGAGATTCTTACTGCGGGGTGCGGGAGGAAGGCGAGTTCAAGTGGTGTGGCGGATATGGCGTCTTAGGTGGTTCTGCTGGAGGGAGAGTGGGTTAGGGTATTTGGATCGAGGACAATCTGAGCGATCGAGGTGGGTTTTAATTCCCTTTTTTTTGACAAGAATTAAGTTGGTTGATAGATTGAAATTTTAGATGATAACAAATCCCACCCCTCCACATCCAATCTCGGCTTGAACGTGAATGAGAGTTGGAGAAGGCTATGGCCGTGCCTCCCCCGGTCCTGCATGTCTCGGCGGCGTCGCTTCCAGGCACATCAACGACACCAGCATTAGTGTCCACGCCGCACCCAATGTCATCCGTCACCACCAAATCTCAACACTCACACTCTCTGCAAACTCAGCGCCCCACACCCACTCCGATCTCTTGACCCTCCACTTCACCTGAATCTCAGCAAGTCACCGTTAAACTCACTCGCGAATTTGTCGCAGTTGTCGCGGCTATCGCCAGCGCTGATCCTTCATGCCCACACATCCATCCACTGCCACGAATTCCAGCGTCGAAGCCGGCCTCGCCTTGTCTCCCACTCCCGCGGCCCCGCTCGTTCTCCCAGAGGGGGCACCAATCCAGCTCGGATGCAGAATCGCAGGCATATCCACAAGCCCAGCCGCACCTGCGCTCGCCCAAGGAGATGTTGACGACTATTCGTCGTGTCGATACGAGCTGATGGCAAAGGTCTGCCAGCCCTGCTGGCTCGCCCCTGTCGCGAATACCTGAGCTCGCATTGCCAGCACTGTTGTTGAGCCCAATATCGAACTTGTAGCAGACGGACCGTGGATCTCCTGCAACGCTTGGTCCGGGCGGGATGTGAGAATTGAGGACGCAGCGACGATGAGATATGCGAGATTGAGATCGACTTCGATCACGTCTTCTGCACCTGGGCGGGGGGTAGATGAAGGGGTAGATGAGGATGGGGGGGTGAAGACGGAACTGCAGGCTGCAGAGGATGAGCTTGAGGAACATGGGATGTCGTCGCCGTTGACGAGCCCAACATCTACGTCCAATGACCAGGCGGATAAGGATGCAACACGAGATTCCTCCTCCCACAGCTGCAGCTGCATCTCCGCATGCTGCTTCGCCCAAAGAAGACGTCTCAGGACCTGCAGTCTCCCCTCAACAACCCACACCGACAGCCCCAGTCCCAGGCAATTACTCGTCCTCTCATCACCCTGCGATCGCGATAGATGTCGTCCAACTCTTCCCACCGCACTTCAGTCGGCGACGTTAATCTCTCCTTTCTCGGGACTACCAACACCCCATCCTCCATCAACGTCTGCCACTGACTCACCAACTCGAGCTCGTCGAACGTCGCCATTACTGCCCTCGCTGCCTTTCTCTTCGTCATCAGCGGCGCAGGCTACAGCCCTGACGAAAGTGAAGCCATCTCCTCGGGAAGAAGAAGCAGCGAAGAGACAGAGGCTTTGAAGAGCGTGCAGGTATTGCCAATGAGCGTTAGCTCGGCTTCGGGGACGGAGGGGACATTGAAGTTGGCGGTGGGTCAACAGGGGCGGGGGGTGACGGGTGCGGGCGGTCAGGGGGTTTTCGGTGGGGATGAGCTGCATGGTTCGGAGGAGAAGGAGAAGGTTGGGGGAGTGGGGGTTCAGGTCAACGAGGGGGTTGAGGGCGGGTTGGGGATTGGATAGAGGGCATTGAGTCGTCGACCAACGTCGATTCTGGGAACTCGCAGGTCGTCAAAGGCAATGTAGAGATAGCATCGCCATCGCCGGCGGCTCTTCATGTACATACCTCACCTTCATTACCAGATAATTTGTGTACGGTGATAGAACCCTTCTGAGAACATCCAACAATTCTCACACGACAGTTTGCTGTCACCGCCGTGGCTGTCACCACTATATTTCACACCTGCCTCCCACCATTGAGCCCTCATGCCTAAGGATTTTAAACCATCCCACTCATGGAGATCTGAGAAGCTCTCAGCTAAGCATAAACGACCAAGAGGGAACCGTAGTGCCGCAGCTGAAACCCGACGCCTAGAAAAATACGTGGCGGGAAGTCGACAGAACAAGCTGGCAAAGCTGGATTCCATTACCGGTGAGTTATGAAAACTCCACAAGACTGTGACTACACGTTATGCTAACCTCCACAACAAGTTCCATTTTCCTTGGAGTACTACCCGGATCAGTTCCTCCATGCCCCAACTGATGGGAAGAAGGTCCTCTCACTGTACCGTAAACTATATCCTGGGGATAAACCTGGCAGTTTGGAGGTTGCTCCTGCACAAGGACGGCTGAAATTTTTTCCCCCCCCATCCAAATACGACCAGGACCCAATTCATCCCCGTCTACTTGCTGCCCGGTTTGACCAGATATGGCGGGACCCAGACCACGAACTCCAAATCCTAGATGCTTGGGATAATCTAAAAGCTGCTGGCGTCAAGTTTCCCCACCCCGACAAAAATAGGTCTTCGACTCCAGGTCTACATTTTGGGGTCTGGCAACGATTTGCTTCCCAGCCCTTCATTTCTGCTGACACTCGACGTCAAGAACCAGAGGTCATCAGAAAGATTGACTTATTCCTGGGGTTGATTAAAAAACACATTGCGCCAAGGCTTCTAGACTTCTTGAAGGACGAGTTTCCAAAAACACACAATCTGTACCAAAAGTATGTTGTGAGTTTCACCGATATTTCAATCTTTAATCCAGCTAATCTCTCCAAAATTGTAGGGCCAGGCAGGGCATTCTTGCTAGTTTAGGGGCTGAAATTGAGGCTAGACCTTGCATCGACTTCCTTGGTGCTTTTTTCACTGTTGCTGCCAAAGAAGGATCCAGTGAAAAACTACACCTCGACTTCACTGATCACATTAATGGTATTAGCTTTGTTGTACCTATCAGTGATGGTCAGTGGACTGGGGGTCATTTCTGCAGTCCCCAGTTGGGATATCAGATCCCAGTAGGCAGGGCACAGGCCTTGGCTGTGCGGACAAGACTCCTGCTGCATTGTGGAACACCGGTAACGGCAGGAAGGCGCCTTGTGTTAACGCTATTCTGTGATAAGACCTTATTTACAGATATTTCAATTAATGATTAGACTACTGTAATAGAGATTAGGTTCTATACAAAGATGATCAAATGGCTCTGTATCTTCAGCATTTGTGAACGACAGGTTAGCATCGAGGCATGGGTGAAATGAACGTCGACTTACATGCCTGTAGTGTTTGGAAGTCCGGTTAAAGGACTACGAAAAGACCGGGACTGGACCAGGACTGGACTGGAACAGACCGGAAACTTGCAAGACCAATCAAGACCGCAACCGCCGTCCGGTCTTCGGTCTTTGTCAATTTTGAAAATCTCAAGACCGACAAAAAACCGGTTTAAACCGGTCTCAACCGGTCTTTTCGCGTATAAATTTACACAAGAACACGCCTACTAAATACCTTTCGAACGATATTAATTTCATATTTTTAAGTCAAAAACTAAGAGAGTTATGGCTAAATCAGTCAATTTTATCGAATTTAGGCATAACTCAGCACTAGTTTGAGAATATATTACTAAGGACTGAAAAGACCGGTCTAAACCGGTTAAAAGACCGCCCAAGACCGACCAGGACTGCTCTGAACCGGTCCTGGTCGGTCTTGGGCGGTCTTTTACAGTTAATGAACCGCAAAAGACCGGTCTCGGTCTCGGTCTTTGGATTTCAGACCTAAAGACCGGACCGGACCGGTCTTCCAATCACTACATGCCTGTGATTCTGCAGTTCGAAGAACCTTGCAAACAAGGAAGTGCGGTTCTTGGATCATCATATCAGGACTACACGAACAGCAACAATGGTGGTACTCGCAGTCTAATAAGTACTCGCCCCCTCATTGACTGTCCGTCTTTCCTACTCGAGCTGACATCTCCGCCGACCATTGTAGGCCGACTATCACCTGGATCGCACCAAAAATGATCAGTCGTTGTTCAAGTAAATTTTGAACCCTTCACTTACCACAAATCCTTCTGACATTTGCCTTCCGGCATGAAACGACGCCGACATTGCCTGAAATCTCCTGTAAGTCGTGCCTTGCCTATTGTCCACCCCCTTGCTGACATCACATTTGTCTTGTTCCTGGAACTCTGCGAGGGCCAAAAGTTGAGGATACAGGACAGGTAAGCTTGCAATTCATGACTGAATACGAAATATCAAACTTACCAGTCATCCGTTTTCCATAAGACAAGCAGTCTGGCTACTAGTGAGTCGGTAGGTTTTCATTCAACTTTTCCGCGACCCATCTCTAATGCCCCTCCCGTCCCTCTTGCAGCTCGCAGCCTCCACACACGCACACCCGCAGCGGGACTCGTTTCCGCGGCACGATATGGCGACGGCGACGGTGACAGCAGGGCAGACGACTTGAAATAGTCGAGACCGCTGTCCGTGCGACGAGCGCCTCGCTATTCTCGAGCTCATTGGCCCTCCGTCTCCTCTCCTAGCCTCCGACACTGACTCTAACACCCTCCTTTCGCCCATCGCAGCTCGGGCTCACACGTCCCGCCCTCACCCGCACCAGCCCATCGACGCGGACCCAGGGAAAATCGACGCCGTGGTGGGAAGGACGAAGGTAATGAAGGCAACGACAGGATGTACCAGCCGGGTAAGTCACCCCTCGTATCCTTCTGACTGGGTCCTACAGCGAGTTTGTGCGACGATCGACAACGCCGCGGGAACAGCAAAGATGGGTGCTTGGGAGCAGCGAGACGACTGGTGTCCACATCGTTCGACGGGTGTGCTGGCCGGGTACGCCATTCCCCTCCCTCTCCTCCTCGTCCTCTTCTAACTGGGTCCTAGAGCTGGCTCGTACGACAAACGCCCGCCCTCAGAGCCGCCCATGTCAAGCTTGCAGTCCAGACTGCACCTGCACACGCACACGCATACGCTCATCGACTCGAACCAGGAGAAATCGACGCCGTGGCGGAAAGGACGACGAGGACGAGGACAGGCGATTGAGGGTTTGAAGGGGGTGTGCTAGCCGGGTAAGTCTCCCCCTTGTACCCTTCTAACTCACTCCTAGAGTGGGGGCCGTGTGACGGACACCGCCCTCCGCGCCACCCTCTTACGCCGTTTCACAGCTCGCAGACTGCAACCCACAGCGCGTTGGCATCGGCACCGTCCCATCAACTCGAACGACGAGGAATCGACGCCGCCAGTGCACCCGCACCCGGTCATCGACTCGGATCAGGGGGAATCGACGCCGCCGCGGGAAGGATAACGGCGACGATGAGGATGTGCGATGGAGGGTTTGACGAGGGTGTGTTGGTCGGGTACGTCTCCACCCCTCCTTCCCCCCACTCCCACTTATAACCCCACCTCTAGAGCGTGGCTGTTCGACGGGGCCCCTCCCGCACCTCCGCCTCCCCGTCCTCCACGCCTCTAGCTCAACCCAGCTCCCATCCCAGTCGCCGACTCAACGAAAGAATGCGCCTACAAGAAATTAGAATGAGTTCAATTAAAGTTAGAAAGAAATAGACGTAAGTCCAGACGGTGATACATACCGAGTGCTATGAGACGTGGAACGTAGATAGAGGTACCATGAATCCCAGAACAGATGGATAGGCTTGAAAGAAGGGGGGGAAAGAGTCGTATGGAGGAACAGCGGGTCGGACTCCTGCGGCGAACACAGGATCGTCGGGACGGGGACGACGCCGTTAAAGAAGTTGGCTGCGACGGGTGGATTGAAAACTCGACCACATCGGCAGGCGGGGAAGGAAGGGGCCGGTGGGTATCAACCACATTCGAAACAACGAAATGCAGGCACCTAGCCCGAAACGACATCCAGCGAGTTGATCGTGGCGGGAATGACCTTGCTGCGTTTTGACGGCGATCTGAATTCGGGGACACGCGATACAGGAGAGCACGGTGGCGGCTGTAGGGCCCACATTCCCGTATGCATATCTTGAATCAGTTAGACTCCCGGAGCGGAGGCAGCAGCAGCAGCGGCGAGATGTGGATGGCATGAAAAGGAGCAATGGAGGTGGTACCGAGAAATTGAACTTACCCCGCATTGATTGTGGTGTTTGTTTGGACCTGCCCTTCCGCGCCGATCACCCGATGTGATTTCGACCGAAATCACATCTGATGGATTGTTCCTATTCGGGATCGATCCCGTTTTTCACACCATCACCACCTCTCTCCTCCTCCTCCTCCACCGCTATAGCTACGCGTCAACGCGAGTATGACTCGAGTTTCAAGTCGACGCACCGACTCGCACCTCAAGTCCAACTCGCCCGCCCCTGCTGCACCACCTTCACCTGTACATTGGCGGTCTAACCACCAATTCAAGACATACGTATCTGGGTCCTCATTGCTGCCTCTTCCATCGCCGCCCTCTTGTATTCACGTCGTAGCGGGTAGGGGTGCATAGAATTAGTCTACTCTCATGTACGTCCTTTATTTTTTTCTCTTTTCTGCTGACCTTATCAATCTCAACGGCCAAACCGCCATCGTAGTCGCCGCTCTGTTCCCGTTCTTCCTCTCGACACCCCGCGTTATACTTGTCCAACCCGCCGGCTTTATGTCAATATGACGCGCCCCTCTCGCGCATCAAGCTCGCCCCGCCCCTTCACCCGAACGTTGGCAGTCTGATTGCCGACTCAAAACGCACATCTTGTGGTTTTGCAGCACGACGGTGACGGCGGCGCTGCTGTCTCCCGCGTCCGTCACGCCGGTCATCATCTCCACTTCTCGTACGCAGATCTTGAGGTTTGTCTATCCATTTTGTCATTTTCTTTCTTTTTATGACAACTCACGTCGCTTTTCTGGTTTCTAATCTCTCCTACTTCGACGTTTGACAAATTGTTCTTGTCCTCGTCGCCTCCGGAGCCCTCCCATCGTCCCATCGTGTAAAGTCGGAATACATAGAATATGAACTCTCGTACGTCATTTCTTTTCCTTCCGTATTTTGTGAATGCTGACCCCATTTCTTTCATTTCGGTCTCTTGTGGCCTTAACGTCTGAGACATCACCCCACTCCATCGTCGCGTCATATCACTCTGCCAACAATGTAGGGAGTCTAACTCCTGCATGCTTTGAGATTCAGCCCGCTCCTTTCACTGTTGCCCACTCCTTATACAGGTTTCTCTTCCGTAGTCGACGCTGATAGTGGGCTCATCAGTTGTAAGTGTTTTGACATTTTTAAAACTTAACTTTTGTTCCGTAGTTTCAACGCATATCGTCATCTCGTAATTACTCTTCTCTTTCTTTCTATGCTAATTGCAATTTTACTACTTGAGACTTGGAGAACACCGCGAATTGGCGATTAAATTGGCGGTGTCCATTTCGTGCAACTCGACGAGCTGCGAAATGTATGTATTTTGTTGGACTGCTGCTATGTAAATAACAACGAGTTAAAGTGTAGACACAAATTATAGTCGGCTTGTCTGGCGTGAAAGTCTAGGCAGACATTGTGATATAGACTACAGTGGAGTGAATAAGTGAGGCGCGACGAGCCGCAGAAATGGGGAAGTGAGGAAAACGAGAGTGTAAAAATGCTGAGTATGGAGAAAGAAATACTAGTGTAGACACACACCAGCACAATTGCGGCTCTAAGAACCGCGTAAATTCACGACATACGTCAGCCGACAATGATTAGGGGCGGGAATATCGCAGAGCTGTGGCGTCGTGCGCTGGTCCGGGGTTGATGCGATCGAGTCGGAGGATGAGCTCTTCTTGATTTTTCTTCCTTTCCTACTCCCCCCTCTCTGACCTCCTTTCCTTGATCTTGGCGGTTTCCCTGTTGACTTTGGTCAACAGTACCCATCGTATCCTTGTATTCTACTCAAAATAGGCAATACGTAAATTGGTGCGAGATTTAAGAAACCGATGCACAGGAATCAAATGGGCATTTCGAGCAGAACAGACAGGATGCATGCAGTACAGTACTTCCCCGTTGTCTTATTTCCAGGCAGGTAAGGGTGCGATCGCGCGTTTTTTGTGCCCAATGAAGCGTTCGGTGCTTCAATTTGGTGTAGAGTACTGCGGTTTGCGCTCAGCCAAGCACGGAATGTATTGAAGAAATGTACCTACAATTACAGGAACCATAAAAATGAGACCTAGACTCGAAGCCACATGTCGTAAACGACAAAGAAGTTGATTTCGAACAGCACGACAGACTAATCCTTTGACACATCAGAGTCGGGATCGCCCGAGGCGGATGAACCAGCGTTTACGTAGACTGAAATGGCGAGCATAGCGGTTAAATTGGGATCTTATGGACTGTGGGATTGCCGCTAGAAAGGTCAGTAGACAGCAGCGACCTAAGGTCTTATCTCTCTCACCTTCGTACCATGCCCGCGCAAGCAAGCTGGGCCGCTCCGGATAGCCGCAGATCTAACCTGATCACGATCCAGAGACCGTCGAAGTTCGAGCTCTTTTGTGCTTCATTACGATTCCGTGAGTACCGTCGCTGAATATGGAAAGGTGATGGACTTGTGGAAATCGGGAAGATGGGGTTATTTCTTTGAAGTTCTCGGCTCGCTTTCCGGCAGGATTATTCATCATCAGAATTTTGAGTTTAGCCAATCGGATAAGGCGGTGTTTCGGCGTCGCTTTACGTTCACGCCACATTCCTGTTACGCAAATCAACAATTTTCTTTGGTTTCTTTCGTCTGTCCTCGATTCTCTGATCAAGTATGTTTCTCTGCGATCGGCATACGAATCAATGAACCTAATTCCAATCCCGCTTGGTTGAGTATGCTCGCTTCAAGGGCAAACTCGATGGCGTTTTAAATTTTACTCCACGTGCGTCGTTCAAAGGGGCTAAGGCAAGGTACCATTCTTCCTATTCTCTCCAACACTAAACAATCTTTCTCTCCTTAGCCTATTTAGTACGCTTCTGATTCCTCCTATGTCCTACCCTTCACGACCGTTTCTTGCTCGTGGATTCGTCTTGGGCCTTGGATTAAATCCGGCCTCAAAGCAAACGCAGCTAGCGCACACACATATTGCCTTGATATAACGCTCAAGTCGAGTCATCGACACGACCGGGAAAAGTGGAGAAAGAAGAGACAGAGAGCATTGTTTAAGCTCTGGTTGAGACCCAGCCAAACCTCTTGCAGTCATTCCACCGAACCTCCTCACACGCTAGCCCTAGAGTTCCTCTCGGCGGGGTTTCGGAACCAGTTCAATCCCCTCTGTATCTACCACACACATATCCAGATGAACGAGAAACATCCCGATCGGCGCAGACGGCGGTTTGGATTGAAATTTTAGGAAACCGACTGGAAACTTGAAATACTTCGCTCCACGTCTTTTCTCGCCTCCAATTATTCCCTGCCGCACACCGGTCAAAACATTCCGATGCGCCGGTGGAGTATCCCTGTTGCCTCCCGCTTTCATGTTCTCAGAACCTTGGCACGAGTGCGTAGAAACAAGCACACTTACCCTACACATATATTGAAACCACCTTCCCAGCTCGCTCGTTGATGAGTTTATTTGGATTGGCGGTATTTCTACCACTGCTGCTACTATGATTTGTGCTTTCGCCTCCCTTATTACGACTACATGCCACCTGACGATCCCTAGCGCTTCACCGCCGCCACTGCTCACGTCCTGCTCGGCTCTTTATGCCCTTCGTTGACCCCATTCCTGTGCTTAAATTATATTTGTACCTCGACATTTTCAACCATCACATCGATCCTGGCACTCCTTGCGTCCTTTTGTAGTCTTTCCTTTTCATTTCCTTCGATATGATTTCTACTTTATTGAAGTACTTCTCGTTCTCCATCGTGTCTACAACTCAAAGTCGTATTTTGCATAAGATCCCAAAACTATTAAAATTGTTCATTCATTCTTGATTTATTCACACCATAAGTCTACCTCAAATCGCGAATTGAAGGCGAATTAATAACCTAAATGAATGCACACCGCGTTGCACTGCAGAGCGGGTGTGTCTGGTCTCCTCGATTACCAAGTTGGCCTCGAACGCAGGCGTCGCCAATTGGCTATGAAATTAAAATGCCTGGCTTCGATCCGTGTACGTTAGTTGTATTAAAGTTCAGCTAAATCTGCTGAGGGCAAGTGATCTGGGGTACAACGCGACAATGAAATGAAAGAGGGGATAGTTGAACACAAGCGTAAGGCTGTGAAACGAGTGAGGCAGGAGGACTAACTGTCATCTTTTTATACTCCAGATAGAAAACTAGTGGAGCCGCGGTTCGAGCGTTTAGTTCCTCCGTAGATACATTTGATTACTTCTGTCAATGAAGCTCGATAACTGTGATCTGAAATGAATCGACTTCAACGTCGCCTGAGACCTGAGTGGAGGTTGAGTTGAGTTGGGGATTTGTCGTCGAGATGCACTCGGGTCTCGAATCGCTTACGAGAAAGTCAATGGATGGCAGAACATATGGCATGCTCTACTAAGGAGAAGCGAAGGATAACACGAGGCTGGAATGAGGAAGCACCTAATAAGGTGTCAAACTCGAAAAAGAAACCAAAATTGTATCATCCTACCAAGAAAGAAAAAAAGGCTTGTCGGTGGAAAACAGGATTGAGGGGGAGCATATGTACCTTGCAAGCCCCAAAACTCGTGAATGACACGTCGCACAGTGATAAAGTCCAGCTTGACAGCCGGAACGCCACACACGAGGGTACCAGCATGAGATGAACCACATTCAAGCTCATGCCACTTGCCACCGTGACTAAAATAGATGTGTAGCGAGCACACGTAGCAGCGGGTGCAAGGCAAATACAGCAGAAGTTATGATGACGAAGCAATAACAAAACCCATCGAGATTTCTTCCCCCAATCCAAGTGCTGGCAACCATGGCGGAGACTGCTGACAGCGAAGAAGTAGAGTGCTGGCAGACACAACATAAACAGTAGAATAATGACACTTGCTGGCGGTCAGAACCCCACACTCGAGGGTGCCAACATGACGCAAGCGTCAGGTGGTCGCTTATCACCGAAAACGTAGTGCTGCAGATGAAAAAAGTACCCTGCTGGCAGTCAAAAATTTTGAAGGTCCCGACATGATACAAGCGTATACGAGCTTGCACCAAGCGCCAGGTTGGCGGGTGGGTGATGGAAAGGTGGCCATTCAAAGTCAAAAGATGCGCTGGCAAAGATTGACTGTTTTGGAAATCTCACATGATACATACCACATTGGGTATTTTGCTTCCGTACGGAAGACATATTAAAGGCGCCTGTGGAATTCAGGTTGAATTCGCAACAAATAATGGAACCTACTCAAGGAAATACTGCTTCCCTTTCTACACCCACATCATCTGCACCAAATCGTGCTGGCTTGCGATCGCGGGATGGAAGGATTGACTACAGTCTGACTCAGAGAAGGGCACGTACGACAACCGGGGCGAAAAAGAGGAGTACAGGAGCCATTGCCCCAGCCCTGTCAATCGGCGAGGAACCAATGGCCGATGACACAGAATCTTCTACTAACAACCTGACGGTCGCCGGTGACTTAGACGGGCTACAGGTAGGAGAGCCCCTGAAGGATGGTCCAGCCGTAATTATTTGACTCATGAAGTTTGAACTACATGCTAACCTATTTTACTCTAGTGGTGCAGTAACTGCGCCAATGGAGGGACTCTAATAGTTTGTGGGATGTGCGAAACTATCTCTGCTTGCAAGGACTGCGTTAGTATGCCAGATGACGATGATTTTATCTGCCCTCTTTGCTTTGCAAAGAAAACCCAGTCGAAGGACACCCCATATGCACGTATGCTCTATATTTTTGCAGTTAAAGTTTTCTGATTCAGGTTTCTAGCCATTTAAATTGGGGGCTGTCTCCTCAATTAGGGAGCGATGGCCGAAAATAGACTGCGTACCCACCGCTATTCTGTCGATATGTTTACCAGATATTCACGACACCATCGGAAATATTGCATACGAAACTCTACAACCATGGCTTTTCGGCAACGTCGTAAAGTTTAGCATCCCTCTCGACCTTATGGGTAGCCGAGGGAAGGGAAAATTTACTAAACAGTTTAACTCTGTGATAAAAAAACTAACCACAACCTACTCTCAGTGAGTTGAATTTTATGGAGATATTGATTTTAATATTCTAATATCAATTCCAGTCTGACACGGTTTCTGGTCATCCTGACAACTCACAGTGACCCAGAGAACGGAAATCTTCATATTGCTCCTGCGAGCAAAGGCGCGACCACAGTAAAAGAAGTGATGGTAATCTACCTTGACTAATTTGACAACGACTTACATTTTTTTCCAGCTATTCGATTATCTCTTCCCAGAAAACCTGCGGGAGATACTACAAGAGGAAAAGGAGAAAATAGAAACACCTTTATTCTTTTGTCTTGCGGCGCTCTTCTCCGTATCCAAAAGTCGCGGGCTGTTCTGGAATTTACCAAAACGTATGTTTAACAACTATTTAACACCGAAACTCAAGGACTAACATGCATACAATAGAAATATTTTTGAGACAATCATAGGCTTCACTCAGTGTCATTTTCAGCCATTTTATACTGCCAGATTCTTCATGGACTATTTGGTCCAGCACATGATTTACAACCGTGCCGCTCTCAAAACTATACTCCCTGACCACCAAAGCCTTGGTGCTCACACCAGTCTCGTTCAGTTGAGACACGGTTGGATGAGGACGTATACCTGGGCACATGAAAGCACCCGTCCTTTCGGCCAAATTGAAACCGGCCAATGTCCTGAATGTTTGGCACTAAACCTCAAGTGGAAATACGAGAAGAATGGCTCTGTCGTATTTTATTGTGCTACTAAAGCCTGCGAGTATCAAAAAGCATACACTCCCCCGACAAATAGCAAATGGCTTGATGATGTCACACAGAAAAAAGGCGGTAATCGCGGTGCTTGGATGGTTGAAAGCACAGAAATAAAGGAAAATAACAGTGCTATGAACGTTGATGAGTAGGTGTATGTAGAATATTATTTGTAAATTGGAGTCATTGGAACAAAGTTGGATGCGAAATTCCCTCAAAAATGCAGTATTGAAACGGACTCAAATAAAATGCTATATATAAATGTTTATATATTTTATCGTGCAAATAACATTTGTTAGCTGTCGTTTACAGTAAATTTATTATGGGTTTACCATCAAATCGCGCTCTGCAGGTCCTGGAATGCAATTAATCCAGACCCGCCAAGCCCCGCATCTACCAGAAGATGTAGTGTTTTGGCACTTGGAGAAGATATTACTTACTCAACCTGTTTCTTGCCCCATACTGCTCCGCCTCACAGCACTGTAGGCACCGATTTTCAGAAATTTACTGCTATAAAATCAGAACTAACCAGGTTGATCAATAGTACTACGTTATTTCAACCAATCAAAACTTCTGCAGATAAATGCCTGCTTAAAACAAGTCCGTGCTTGCAAATTAAACAATATTTACTAATGAAGAAATTTTTTATTGTCGAGCTTGCGAGTTTCCAAGCAAGCAGTTAAGCCCGAGTAGAGTAACGTCGAGAAATTTAATGGACATAAATCAAAATCGAACATGCAGGCACTTTGGGCTGTTGAACCGTGATGTCCTGTGAGTTCGCAAGAAATTGAGGGCAGCGCATCATGGGACGCGAGAAGTCAGGGTAGGAGTAAATATTTGTTAGGGAATGAGTGTAGATTTAAGAGTTCGTACGGAACCTCTCGTCTTATGTAGCTTCGATGTTTAGTTAATAAATGCGATACGAGTTCCCAACTAGAGTACCTAAAGGTATCCACCCAAGATATCAGTTAGAAACACCTTTACTTAACGATCTAATCGTTAATAAAGGGGTCAGATCTCACTATGAACTTAAGCTGGGTATCCACCAAGCTGATCACACGAAGTTTCAGGGAAGAAAGGATGTAAATTCGATGTAGACTACGACATTTCTAGCTATATTTATACTTACAAACACAGCCTTGATAACTCGAATGCGGGGTGTTCACTCCGTATAGGGATCATGCTAGAATGTTCGGTGCTATTCTTGCATGTCCTGTAACCTCGAATGTGTGAGGTTCCGGCTCTTTCGAGAGCGCGCGAGCATGTTCTTGCTCGAATGCACTTACGGAGAACTCCGTAAGTCGTGTGAAACGCTCAAGCTGAGCGTCAAACCCAGCGCTAACTCGAGTACCGAAGACTCTTGATAGCTATTCTAGTGTGCGTAGCTACAAATAGCTTACAGTAATACACAAAGCAATAAATACCATAACATAGCCCCCCCAGTCTTCGTGTACTCGAGAAACTAGGTGGACTTGCTACGTAGTAAATAAATACGCAGATCAGTATCTAAATAACAGTGTCCGTTGTGAAATGAAATGACAAGGGTAAACAAAATGATAAAAAGGAAAAGGTCACGTCCTTGGGTACTACATAATAAACGGATCGATTACAGAGTATTCGGGGAGAGGTTCGAAAGGAATATTATCGCGTTCAATAGGGGTGTTCATGGTAGCGTTTTTGGGTCGTTTTTGGGCTGTTTTTCGGTTCGTTTTTCGTTCGTTTTTACCGCCAACTTGAAAATCCTGGCGGTAAAAATGAACGAAAAACGAAATGAAAAAATGACCGAAAAACAGCTACCGTGAACCTCCAGGTCAGAAAATCCCTCAAAAACGAGTGAAAAATGGAATCAAAAATGAAAAAGACGCAGTTCGGCTGTCCGGCTGGGATTAAAGTCCGCTCTCAAGGCCTTACCAGGGATTTATTTCACTAAGTTCCGTGTCTTGAGTCTGGCCTCGGAAGAATCTCATAGTATTTGTTGTGTGAGGACTCAAATCTTGCACTTCAGAGGTAATTCAATGGTCTTAGTATCGTATTACAGTTGTATTTTAAGACATTACGACAAGAGCGAGAGTGGAAATTGCCACAGGACGTCAAAAAACCAACTAACATTGGAGTTTGTCACCGCATTTGAGGCAACGAGGTCGCAGCTGCGGCATTGGGACCAAAGACGAGGTGTGACGGTCGGAAAGGGGTAGGGACAATGAGAGCACAGTAAGAAACGCAGACAACTAAGCCACGGCGTACCGACTTTATTTCCACACACCCCATTGCTCCAAAGTGCTCGACACCCGTTCATCTCGTTGATTTGGCCTGCTACAGGCTAGAGAGGGAATGTGGTTGGGTTTGTAGCGTCTGTCCTCGTTCAAAGCATGCCATGCATAGCTTTATCCATGCTCTTCATGCGTATTCCGCTCGAGGAAGGCGCAATGCGACTGCTGACTGCCATTTTCAGCTACGAATACCACATGTACTTTACTAAAAGTAAACTCACAGATGTGTTCCAACCTTGGGCATCGAGGAGAGCAACCGCGCAGCAGACGTTGGATAGAGCATGGAAGGTGGGAGGAAGGACAGCAAGCTGCCAGCGAGGCGAAACCAGTGGGACCGACACTTGGAGCGGAGATTGAAACCAGCACAAAAAATGTGAATGAAAAACAAAGAGAAAAATGAGACAGTTCACGAAAAACACCTCTCGAAGGTGTTTTTCGTGATTTTCTCGTTTTTGGACTCCTTTTTGATGTCATTTTTGGAATGGGAAAAACGAACGAAAAATGGAATGAAAAACGTTACCGTGAACCGCCCTAATCATACCACAAGCAAGGCGTCCCGCAAAACCAACGTCGCAGTGGGGCGAATAACGATAGCAAGGGAGTTTTCGATGGCGTTTTCGTCGTATTCCTGGAACAAAGTTTTTACGCGAAGCCAATCCCGATTCTCCGTGATAGGGCCGACAAGACGAAGGAAGTTGCACCAATCCATTCCTACGATGGATCCCCAATTCCACATTGAAGAGAGCCCGTGACGAATAGAACGTTTGATAGCTTCTGCGATCCAACTCACGTAGTAGTTAGCGACGTGCCGCATTGTTGCTACCATGAGGATGACTTCTTCGCGGCTTTCGAAACGACGACATAGAACATTTTCGTCCCGACAGGTGAGAGCGAGCGCAATGATGGGATACCTAAGCTCAATGTCGCGAAGTGCAATGGTGGGAATGGATAGAGGGATTGGTCGAGTAGGATTGTCTCGGGGATTGAATTGGTTGCCTGCGCAAACGATGAACGTCGCGATATCGACAATAGACTGCCAGATGGCGTGGGCAATGCCGGGTCGTAGAGAGTATAGGTGTACGCCGAACTCGAAGTCCACACGCATGTGATAGGTTTGGGGAAGGAAGGTCAAAGCGAATTGCCCTAACAGAGGAAGTAGGGCGGCTCGAAGGTAGCAGTTTTGGAGAACGGATTCGATACGCCTGAGCCCATTGTGTTGTTGATGTAGTAGATGCTGGTGGTCCAAGGTGTGCGTCCGCGAGAGCGACATTAAATAGCCGAGTTCGATGAAGGATGATAGAAGGATTTCGGCTTCGGAGGATAATGGTGGAAGAAATCGGGTCAAAAGAGGTTTTTCGAAGGTTGGATTTCTGAATAGAGGGAGACAGTTTGAGAGAGATAGTCGGAGATTTGATTGGAAAGAACGTCGGGGTGAACTGGAGAATGAGGTAGGCCAAGACGTGGGTTAAATATCCGGTTGAAAGACAAAAATTTCTTTCGGTGAGAATTATTTGCGTGTACTGTTCTCCCATTCCAACAAAATAAGCGGTGCGTTTTTGAGACCTTGGCGGGTGAGCCATTCGTCGTCTTCTGGTCCGAAACCCATCCATCGAACCTTGTACTCCCGAATGCGACGTCCACCACGGACCTTGCGCAAGCGTTCTGCTATTATTCTATCAATGCTGACTTCTGGTAAGTCTTCAAAATCAGCCCGATTCATGTGGCGCGTTGGTCTCTCGCCAAACTCTTGAGGTGATTGCATGTACGGTTCGAGATGGGCTATGTTGATGATCGGGTGAATTCCATAGGAAGCTGGCATGCGAAGTTGATAGGTAACTGGACTCAGTTTTCGTAGGATCTCAAAGGGGCCGTCATATCGCATTAAAAGTTTCTGTCCTCTACCCTTTTCGGAGCGCAATAACTCCAAGGAATGTGGATTAAGAACGACTAAATTTCCTTCTTCAAATTCACGAATCAATCTTCCTTGATTATAAGCTCTCTGTTGGTGAAGCTGAGCTAGTAAAAGCGATTCTTTAGCGCGTGAACGGTCCGCTTCAAATTGTTCGGCCATTTCCTCTGACTTTGCGTGCAATATTTCCGTTTTCTCGCTATCCGAGGGTCGCGGAATTGAATCTCCAGGGTAAATAAAATTTGAAACGGTTACTGGGGTATAGCCACGAAGAAGATATGCTGGAGCGAATCCTGTGGAGGTGTGAGGGGTAGAATTGTATGATAACATGAGTCCATCCAAGTGACGACTCCAATCGTCGCGCGAAGGTCCAATATATGCTCGTAAAGCGATTTCAAGGTATTGATTCAAAACCTCTGTTTGTCCGTCAGCTTGCGGATGATGGGACGTAGTAAGGGCGCGTTTAATATTCATAATACGGTATAACTCCCCCCAAAAAATATTCTTCCATCGCACATCACGGTCTGTGATTATTTGAGCTGGTAAACCGTAATGTGCAACGACGTTATGGAAGAATAATGCAGCGGTTTCGTCTTCCGTGATGGTAGTCTTGCAAGGAATAAAAATTCCGTACTTCGTTAGCTTATCAACTATTACTAGCACGTTATCATACCCATCCGAAGACGGAAGTTCTGGGATAAAATCCATTGTAACGACTTCGAAAGGACGAGTAGGGATAGGAATAGGTTGCAGCAATCCCACAGGACCATGTCTTCGCGGTTTTGACTTCTGGCAAATGTCGCATGTCGAGACATATAACTTGATGTCTCTGGACATACGGGGCCAATAGAAAGTAGAAGCGATGCGGTTGTAAGTCTTATGATAACCAGAATGAGCTCCTTCGGTTAATTCGTTGTGAACTTCTCCCATCAATTCAAGGCGCTTCGATTCTGGAACGCACAACCTATTATTACCATGCCAATCCTCGAAAAATAATAAGCCTTCGTCGGAATAGTGATAATTTGGATCCTTTGGGAGAAGTGGATTTGTCTCCGCTTTCTTATTTGCAATTATGTCTTGGAAAAATGGATCCGTCAAATAACCGTTAATCCATTCTGCCTTCTCATTCTCCTTGAGTTCAATCAGAAGCGAGTACGACTCAGCTGATAAGTATGCGGAGGTTGCTGATGGCACTCCATAATCCACTTCTGTGCCTGTGAAGTATCCAGGGTCGACGACTTCTTCGATCGAAGCCATATGTCCTGTCGCTATTTTTAGTAGACGCTCTTCGAAGCGATCACCGAGATCGTCGAACATCTCTTTAAGCGGGTCTGATGTCATAGGTGTTAAATCGACGGCCTTCGTCTTGTCGACGGTGGGTCCGTTATCTTCGGGGACTCGTCGTCGTAATCTTGAAATTGGGTCTACATTTGAATGCACTCTGCCTGCACGGTGTACAATAACCAAGTCAGGGTAAGCAGAAAAGACAGTTCCCCACGTGAGTAGTCGGCGGTTGACATTCTGAAAAGTTTTGCTCCAGGTGAGTGCTGCGTGATCCGTAATTGCTAAGGTTCTTGTTCCTTCGATAAGCGGTTGAAATTTGATTAAAGCTTCCTTCAACGCAAGGGCTTCCCGTTCTGTCGGTGAATAATTCCGTTCTGCTGATTTCAAAACGCGAGACCAGTAACAGATTACTCGCTCAACATGGACAGTAGTGGCTTCAAAAGTTTCAGCCCATGCTCCTGGCTCGGGAACGTCTTTGATGTCTTTGGATAACGACGCAACTAATTGAGGTACAGCTTCTCCGGCCTTGTATGCCTTTTCTAACCGATCATAGACCTTGGCCCCTCTAAGATCTCGAATTAAGATGGGCTGTACTTGTTGCAAGATTCCAGCAAGACCGAAGTCGCAAGCGTCGGTGTAAAGTCGGTAAGGGAGATCCGGAATAGCATACGCACGGACCGGCGCGTTGGTAAGGACTTGCTTGCATAAGTCAAAGGCTTCTTGATGTACGTCAGTCCAGTTCCATTCAATGTCCTTCTTTAGTAACTGGAAGAATGGATGTGCAATCCAAGCGTAAAACGGAATGTAAGCTGAAAAGTAGACCATCATGCCAAGAAAGGTTTGTAGTTCGGACGCGTTTCGCGGTTCGGCTAACTGAATAATTGCGTCGACCTTCTCTTTATGAGTTGATAGTCCTAATCTAGAAACCTTTTGGCCAAGTAGTAATAAAGATTGATACCCGAAATTGCATTTAGCAGGCGAAAGCGTGATGTTGGACTCCTCAATGGCAGTAAGAACCTTGTCAAGATGGTTAATGTGATCCTCGAAGGTCAAGGAGAACACAATTATATCATCTATGTATACCAAGGCAAAAATCCAAAGGAATGGAGCAAGAACATTTTGCATTACTCGCTGAAATACACTCGGACCATTGCGATATCCGAAAGGCATTCTTCGAAATTGCCATAATCCGCGGTGTGTCCGAAATGCTAATTTCTCTGAGGCACTATCTGTCAAAGTTAGTTGAGTAAACCCTGACAAGGCGTCTAAAGTGGTCAGCCATTGAGCGCCTGTTAGTGCTTGAAGAATATCATCCTGCCGAGGCAAAGGAAATTCATCCGGAATGACATTTTCATTGAATTTCCTTAAGTCAATAACCATCCGTGGCTTATTATTCCGATAAACAATGAAAACCGGAGCTGCCCAAGGACTTTTCGAAGGTTCAATTACTCCTAGCTGGATCCAAGCATCCATTTGCTTGTCAATAACCTCACGCTTCGCTGGGGAAGCTGGGTATGGCGGAAGCGAAATCGGAGTCGTATCAGGCTTCATAGCAATATCGACCTTCTCGTCATAATGACCCAAACGACCATCAAGACTAAAAGCCTTTTCATGCTTAAGGAGAAGTTCTTCGATCATTTTCCTCTGCTCTGGCGTCAAGTCAGGCGAAATATTGACCGCATCAAGTAAATTCTGACGTGGAACGTCTTCCGGAGGCGATTCACTAGTCTTAGGACCGCCTTCCAATGGTTCCTCTGCCAGGGGATCGTCTTCTTCGGTTGCATTTTTGTGAGCCTTCGAAGAAATGTTAGTTTCACATGTAGAAAGTGTGGACTTTACCGAATTTGTAGCACTCTCGTTGTGTTCAATCAAAGAGCGAATCAGACTTGCATGAGCTTCAGCCTTCTTGAGCTCATGAACAGACATCTTTTCCTTCGTGTCAAGCCAAGTTTTCGGATTTCGTGCTGTTCCTAAATTTTCTCCTTTCGAAATTACCACTGGATTAGCTGAGAAATTAGAGATATGAATCTTTGGATCTGCTCGACTGATTAAGACATCTGGAGAACCGTAAATCTCAGTGCTATTAGCGCCAAGTTTTATGTTTCTTTCCACAAAGACTGTATCCCCTTTCCTGGATGATAAATCTGGACTGGAACTGCGCGACTCGTGAAAGGAGCAATTACTACTCTTTCAGTGGACTTAATTGTCCCTTGGCGCTCTCGTCGGACGTTACGGCGTCTTAATTTTTGGTTCCGTCTGTGGTTCCTTAATTTAGGCGCCGGCCGTGTGAGTCCTGGTAATGTCTGGACACGAAACGCCTTCCCTTCGGAGTCGACGAGAGACTCTCCAACTGCATTTTCCACCCCTAAGGTTCGTCCAGAATCACCAAATTCAAGGTAAGACTTTCCTTCTTTGCGAATTACTGAGATAGAATACTGATCCGCAAAGTCATTTCCAAGAATAAATGGTGTGGTCATTCCTTTCACAACATAAGCCTCAACGTTCATCTTAACTGGTCCGTCTTTTGTTTCAAAGGTGAGATCAACATCAACGTATCCAGATATTGAACTCTTTCCAGTGACCTGAATCAAGTTAATTTTCTGTCCGGCTTTCAACTTTGGTTTAGGACTAAGGCTGTTGAGAAAGCTCTCAGAAATTAATGTAATATCTGAACCGGAATCAATGATAATCTTGATATCTTCCGCAGAGAGACCAATCGTTGCTAAAGCCTGCGTTGCTTTAGATCCTAAGAAGGAACAACCGGGAGGTCTGGCCATATACTTTCTAAGTTCAATCAATCCACCTTTAATTGCGGTTGCTTTACTCGCAACGGCATGCTTGATTTTCCCGACGATCTCTTTAGCTAGACGCCTACGAGAACGTCGATTCAAAGGCGGTTTGGGTTTCGGACTTGGAACAGTTTCGGCAGTCGAAGCCTTTTCGTCAGAGATGTCTTCTGATATTTCCACAGGGACTTCGGTAACCTCTTCAATAGAAACCCGGTATGTGCGGATGTTATTCTCAGATGGTAATTCGTCTGAGGATTCGTCCTCGGCATCAGAAGCAAGACCGAAGTAAATATCTTCGTATTCCTGTTGCGCAACTCTCTCCTCCGAGCTGGTATTAACAAGGTTGGCTCGGGCGAACTTCTTGGCTTTGAAAGAATGCTTGCATTCGTCATCCCAGTGATTGTGACTCCCGCAATGTCTGCAGGGGCGAGCTCCTTTGTCTTTCGGAGTAGCTTTCCTCTTAGAAACATTAGCATCGTCCTTCGGGAACTTCGGAGGTAACATATTCGGATAAGCGCCTACAAGATGCGCTCGTGGAGTATAAGCGCTTCGTTCTCGGTCATCCCGATCGTAGCGTTCTCGCCTCACAGATGCATCTAACCGCATGAGTGTGTCCTCATGGAAACGAATTGCCGATTGGAATTCCATAACCGTAACGTAGAGTTGAGTAGTCAAAATGGTATTCCAATTTGCAGGAGCACCCTCCATTACCTCGAGGATCATTTCTGAATCTTCAAGGTTGTATACCGTGCTGAGAAGCTCGCTTTTACGAATATAATATTCGCTAGGAGTCTCTCGCCCATGTCCGGACTCACGATAGTATGCTCGTGTTGCTCGCGCCTTCTGCTTATCAAGCCATTTGCGATTCATGTAATAATCAGAAATTGCTTTCTTCAAGGTATCCCAACTGACTTCAACCTTGTCTCGGTAATTACCAGGGAGAGACCAATACCAAACCTCTGCTGCACCCACTAGTCTTCGGGGAACAATAGTACCCAATTGCTTCAAGATGACAGGTGACATCCGAGCTATATTATTGACCTTAGTGATCCAGCGAACAATGGTATCAGTATTGCCATCCCAAGTAGGTACGTTCTCAAATTTTAGCTTATAATCAAAGTGCGGAACCTGCACAAATTTAGTCACCTCACCAGATTCCACGACATTACCACTATCACCACTATTATTATTCCTTTTGGGATTTTTCGGTGGGATCGGTGGCGGTGGTCCTCTTGGGTCTGGTTCGTCGTCTCCAGGGTCACTAGGTGGGCCTCCTGCAGGTGTTCTTCCTCGCAGGTTCGATCTCTGCTCGCGTTCGCGCCTGTCGTCCCTCGGAATTTCCTCAAATGGCGAATTGGTCCGTCCAAGAAGTTCTTGTAAACGACCTGTCGCTGGCGGAGCCGATGCTCGGTTCTGCTGCAATCGCTGAGTTGTGGAATTTCCGAAATTGTACAGATTCGAAGGTGTTCGTGATTTTCTTTGCCCACCTGTTTCCGTGTGTGGAGAGGGAGGAATGATTTCTGTCTCGGATACTTCTTCACGAAACTCCTTGCGAGATCCAGGGGTTTTCCTGATCTGGCGAAGAGTTTCCTCCGCAGCGGCTAGAATATCTGAGTTCCTGGGTGTGTCCGTTAAGAAATTGAAGTGTTGGTCAATGGTGCACCAAAAACTTTCAACCTCGCTACGAAATAAAATTCCCAGCATCTCAAATTCATTGTGTAGATAGTATTTAGACAGATCTCCATTGATACCCCAGAAAGGAATGGTTGGAACTGGTGTTCCGGAGGCTAATATAAGATCTCCAAATTCCTTTCGAGCAGTTATCATAATTGCGACGAGTTCCGAGTACAAATTCCTTCGAAGCGTATAAGCGCGATCCCGAGGAGTATTTACCGCTTCGACGAAGCTAAACAAATCGTCTAATCTTTTAGTCATAGCGGGATAAACTTCCCTCAAAAGCCTTCGAGAGAAAACAGGGCCAGTAAAATGATCACGTCCCAAGCCTTCCGCTACGTACTGTAAAGCATCGTTTCTCCGATCCACTAATTCCTTATCCGTGTGAAAGAGAAACGGTGCTTGTAGTGAGAGTACTCTAATGATAACATCAAATGGCGCAGACGTAATATCTTTCGGTGCCACTGATCCTCGATAATCAAACAAGACCGTCATTTCTTCGGTATCTTGGTTGTTATCTCCATGGACAGAATGAGATTCGGTATCATCAAGTCGAAAATTACCCTCTGCAGCGCGAGATGGAGAACCGGGGATGGAAGGGGCAGGATTTCCCTCCGGGGGAATCGTCTGAGTGTTACTCATGCTTCTGATGATTTGGTTGTAGCTTGGTTTAACGAAGTAGGGCAGATTAATTAAGAACTAGAGGTTTCCCAATGTGTCCACCAGTGTTAGGGAATGAGTGTAGATTTAAGAGTTCGTACGGAACCTCTCGTCTTATGTAGCTTCGATGTTTAGTTAATAAATGCGATACGAGTTCCCAACTAGAGTACCTAAAGGTATCCACCCAAGATATCAGTTAGAAACACCTTTACTTAACGATCTAATCGTTAATAAAGGGGTCAGATCTCACTATGAACTTAAGCTGGGTATCCACCAAGCTGATCACACGAAGTTTCAGGGAAGAAAGGATGTAAATTCGATGTAGACTACGACATTTCTAGCTATATTTATACTTACAAACACAGCCTTGATAACTCGAATGCGGGGTGTTCACTCCGTATAGGGATCATGCTAGAATGTTCGGTGCTATTCTTGCATGTCCTGTAACCTCGAATGTGTGAGGTTCCGGCTCTTTCGAGAGCGCGCGAGCATGTTCTTGCTCGAATGCACTTACGGAGAACTCCGTAAGTCGTGTGAAACGCTCAAGCTGAGCGTCAAACCCAGCGCTAACTCGAGTACCGAAGACTCTTGATAGCTATTCTAGTGTGCGTAGCTACAAATAGCTTACAGTAATACACAAAGCAATAAATACCATAACAATATTGGATGAAGAAAATAGTGCGAAAGACAGGCGAAAAATGGGATGTAACAGATGGAAAAATAGCTACAGTCGGTTATCAACTTAGTAGAGTTGATTTTGAAAAGGCCTCCGGTAGTGCGATCAGCGTTATCTGGCACGGAGCGCAAGATAAGCAAGATGGCGCCAGCCATGTAAAAACCAGTAAAATATGTCGCGCGAGTACGCAGAAAGCAGCAACACGTGTCGGTGTATTTTATTGTCCCTGTAGAACGCAAAAAGAGACTCTAATTACTTTCGTGCTCCTTTTTAGCTTCGGTAACCTACGCGTCTTTTTTGTTGCGAGGCTATAATGTAAATAAGCAGTAATTTCCTGAATACAGTAGGCTGTGTGGGAAAGTGAAATTCCCAATCCGGCATGTCACGCGAGGTTTGTTCGTTGATTTTGCCAGCAAAACACTCAACATGCAACTACCACCACCTTTCCATCGTCTTCCTATCCACCTGGCGCTTGGTGTAAGCTCGTATGTGGCTTGCATCATGTTGGGACCCTCGAATGTGGGGTGCTGACTGCTAGTAGGGGAGAGATGGGGTGTCGTGCTTTCTGAACCTCCGGCACACCTTTTCATCGGTGAGCCGCTCATCTGGCACTTGTTGTAAGCTCGGATGTGGCTTGCATCATGTCGGGACCCTCGTATGTGGGGTTCTGGGGGCCTGTGAGAAGGAGGCACCACTACGCTATCTGTTGCGTTCACCAGCACTCGGGATTTTGGGCAGTTCTGGTGAGCTTTTTCTTTACAACTCTTTATTTCCTCTATGCTTCGTTTACTAGCTGACAGGCTTTCTTTTTAGTAGAATTCGTATTTTTCACCCCGGAAGTTGTCTTCGCCCCTCTGCACTTGTCACACCTTCGTACCCCCGCCTCCTCTATGGCGTGCTCCTGCGAGCCGTCTTTCCCCAACGACATATTCCTGCGGCCTGTTGTCCATGCTTGCGCAGCCCATTTACCCACCCCCTTCGATATGATGTTCTTGCGGGATTCCTAGTCTGGTCTCATACCATTGCCCATCACGCCCTCCACCTTGAAGATGTGCCCGCAAAAGCGCGTCGTTCATATCCGCGCAGTTCTCCAACCCTTCCATAACGTGTTTCCGCTAGCATGTTGTTTACGCTCGCACTGTCGTCTACCCCTTCGACGACCTCCCGCGAGCACTTTCGCGTCCACGGCCTATCGCCTCTTATACCCCCACACGACGGGCGAACTAGTCGAAAAGGATGTCAAGCAGATTAACAGCAGATTACATTAGGATATCGACAAATTATTATTGTCTGCAACGCCGTGACGGCGACGGTGGGAACGACATCATTTCTAGTGCAGAAGAAGAAGACGTATTGTGGCGTCGACGACGGGTTGGTCGGTAGAATCGGCTTAGTGGAGGTTCGATTTGCGGAGGGGGAAGCCCGATTTCTTGGCCTTCGTGTTTGTTGAAGGTGCGTTCCCTAACCCTTCAAAAAACGGTTGACTGATTTTCCGTGGGTGAACTCCAGGAAGTGTGCAGGAGTGGAGAGGGCTTGTGTTGCAGAGAGAGGTTTAATGGCGTAGGACGGAGGGACGTGGGATACGGATTCGTAGTTTCTGAGAAAGTGAGAGCGATGGCGAATTTGACTACGAGAGAAGGACAGCTGCATCCTGCGAAAGACTCGACAGCCGGCTATTCTGCGTGTACACAGATACGTCCGAGTCGACGGACATCGTCCTCTTTTCCCCCTCCCCAGCCCCGAAGGTTATATTGCGAATGCGTTTGTCAACATGTTCCTATTCGCACCCGCGTCTGCGGCTCCTCCACGAGCTGCTTCTTCACCAGCGGCACCACCATCGACCCTTCTCTGCCAAATCGTGACCGATTCAAATCCGTCCGTGCCCTGGCAGACCTAAGCACACCTCCCCAGTGACGATCGAGTCCAAACTGGGCCTCGACTCCGATAGAGGGGGCATATTCGCGCCTCTTGCCCCGCCGAAGGAAAACCCTGACATCTTGCTCGCCATCGAAAAGCATGACTACCCATAATCATCATGAATATCCGAGGCGCCCTCCCACGAGCCCGTCGACGATGCGCCTGACGCCACTGAAACAGCCGACGGAGCTGACGGAGCAAGCGAGGGCCAGCGCCCACGTTCTTCGTGGGTGGGAGGGGGGGAGGGGGAGGTGGGCAACGTCGCGGGTGAGGTGGAAAGAGATAGCCCGCCAAACGTGCTGGGTATGTGGGTGGGGAAGGACGGTGAGGTGGAGGGGCGAGGGAAGTCGTTTAGGTTGGGCATGGGCGGGCCTGATTCACTTGATGCAGGCGAGGGGGCGGTGTATGGGCTGGGCTGTCGTTGAGTCGTTGAGCTCGACGATGTTGATGATGGGATGACCGGCGGAGCAGGCCCGAAAACAGGAGGTACACGATCGTGTTCGCCCTCTGATTGTGCATAGCCCAGCCTTTCGACTGTGCTCTTGTCGACACTGCCGTTGACTTGATTCCCAACTTAGCTGAGCACCTCAGCATACGCCTCCGATCTCTGTTTCCCCCATCAATTCTCCCAACGTCGCTCTGTGGGCGGTACGATACCGGCTCATCCACGCCTTCGCCCACTTGCCGTCGTCCTCCGAATCAGACTCAGAATCTGACATCTCATCCGCTAGATTCTGGAGGAGTGAGAGGCCAATGCCAACGCAAGCATCAGAGCCCAGTGAGAAGCGTTTGGCGCCTTCAAATCTGGAAAAGGATGTGTCGGGGTAGACAGACAAGGGGATCACGGATTGGGCAGGGGGGTGAGGAGGGTTGGTTACTTGGGTCATACGGGAAACCCAATGGAGGAATGGTAGGCGAACATTTTGTGACACGCAATGGAGAGGTGTTACTTCCAGGTAATAAATTGAGAGGACAGGGTGCATTGGCGGTATAACGACGCCCCGAGGACTGACTATGTGGAGTCGTATTTGTCGAAGGCGACTGTACAACCATAACACTTGGTGGAGGCGGCATCGACGCTCTCGTCGGTGGTATAGAGCCAGGCGGTGACGCCCCCCGGTCGCGTTTCTTCTACAAACTCGGCGTCCTTGGGCCCTGGGGTGATGCCATAACTACCCCCAAGCTTCTTCGTATCCCTGTGTAATTGATGCTGGGAAAAAGGTGTACGCCGGCGTGTTAACAACCAAGTCCGATGCCGCGGTCGATGAGGATGAGTAGCTCATGTGAGGAGGGAGGAACCTTCCTTGTTGGATGGCGAAGACGTGATTTTGGAGTTGGATAATGGGGACGTCGTCTGTGGCTGGTCGTGATTTGATCCTCGACGTTCGAGAGGTTGGTCTGTCTCTCACCAAGACGACGAGCTGCCCCGCGAAGGGACCGACGGCGTTGGTGATTTTCCTGACGTTGTGGATGTAAAAATGGTAGCTGGTTTCGTCATGATGGGTTTCTTGAGTTTTGAAAGGAAGTGAACGTCTGCACCGTTGAATCTGCCAACGACACCTTCGCAGCAGCCCTAGAATTTGAATGAGCAGAGAAATTTGAAGGAATAAACCGATTGGCTCACCAAGTAGAACCCTTCCTTCTCTGGAAGTTGATATAGAACCGTGATTTCATCGTCCTACATCAAAGTAAAGTTGACCTGCAGAATCTGCAGCAGCTGCAGATCAGTCACCAGTCACCAAACGTCACAACGCGTGAAAGCTCTCGGTTTGTTCGGGTTCTTGAAACGAACAAGGGTCCATGCCTAAAAAGGACGCGCCGTCTCGCTGGCGTCATCATGTCCCTGAAAACTCTCGAGCAGACTAATATCCCGCCTCTAAAGCTTTAGACCTTCAAAACTTGTTCATAAGATTAAATATTACAATGTACATTGTATTTGATTGAAAATTTCAAAGCGAAAGGGTTTTTTCCATGGTCAAAGGTTTGTTAAATATTTCAATCTCCGACATACCGCCGGTCCGCCGAGCACACCAATCAGTGAATTCGATTCACCAAATTAAGCGGTACAGTACAATTTAATAATTTAAACCGTTTAAATACTACGCGGTCAATTTCTGCCCACACTGACTGGGAGAGGGTTGTCTGGGACTTGGTGCGCCGTCTGTGCCGGTATTGATCGCTTTGATGGAGACAGTTGATGGGCGGTCCAATTCGGTTCTCGACAGTTTTTGGAAGCCACGTGCAAGCTTACATCATGTCACCGCAGCTGCGAGCTGCAGATTCTGCAGCTCAACTTTGAACGTCCCTACTGTATAAGGGTTTTTAAGCGAGATGGAGCACGAAGGTCGTAGGTTTGCTTCTAATCCTTCCTTTACGTTTCTTCTCTTACCTTTTTGGTCCTTCGTTTGCCAGCTCATCGGCTCTTGAAGGTGCTCTCTATCAGGCAGGGCATCAAATACAATGACCCAGAGTCAGCGAATGGGATTTCCTCATTTCGTCGAGTTCCACGGGCTCAATGTTGACGATATTCTCGATCCTCTCGATCCGTTCAGTAAGTTCCTTGCTCCATTCAACTTGTTCTAACGATTTTATCTTCCACGAAGCGTCCAATCAATTCTTCTACAGGTTACCCTAACCCCCATTTTTCTTTCTCGCAGGAAGCTCAAACCTGCCGCCCGACCCATCGACAGCCCGTACAACCAGTACCGCCTCGTCAGCGGCGCGGACTGTAGCCTGCTCACCTTCGATACCGCTAGTGACGCTACACGGCTCTGGATCAAAGGTCGCGAGTTCAGCATCGCACGTCTTTTGGGTGAAGCGTACAAAGACGACATGGAGCACTATACTGGTGGTGCCTTAGCCATCTTCCGATTGGCCCCACAGAACTGTCATAGGTTCCACTCGCCGGCAGAGGGAAGGGTAGGGAAGATGACTTATATCGCTGGAGAGTACTATACTGTCAATGTGAGTCTTCCTATTCTTTTTTATCTCTCTTCTGGATCGTCTTCTGTTTTCCAACCTCAAGCTATCCGAACAGCACCCGACGTATGCGGCAAGAATGCGAGGAAAATTGTTCCCTTCTACAGCCCGCAGTTCGGGCAAGTGATGGCTGTGTGTATCGGCGCGATGATGGTCGGCAGCATACAAACGACAGCGGAGGAAGGTGAGTGCGTTCAGCGCGGGCAGGAGTTCGGGTATTTCGCGTTTGGTACGTTTTGTTTTTGCTTCGTTCTCATTCTCTTTCTGCTCTTTCAAATGGAGGAATGTCGATGATACTTAGGCCGGTCAACTATCGTGTTTCTCATCGAGAAGGGGCCTGTTGATTGGGACGAGGATTTGTTAATTTGGCGTCGATGCCATGGGAGTTTGGTTCGTGTGGACATGGGTATTGGGCGTGACAGATGGATTGACAGATGGCGCTTTCAACTTGATTTGGAACATTTATGAATACTAGGGCGCGTAATACTCTATCTTCCACCCCATTCACGATGTCTTCGAGTAATAAATAATCAAATTGTTTGGATGCTCGGTCACATAGTGAGCTCCTACGACCCTTCTTGTAAAAGGTCAGCCAATGCGTATAGGCCAGATTTTACCCGCCCTGACTGCTCGGATCAAACGGATTAACTGTCGATGATCCAGAGTAGAAGTTCGGCTTTCCTTTAGCACGACACAGCTGCCTTAAATATATATTTTGAGAGCACATTCAGGTACTATAGGTATATGTAAAGCAGACTGCCTACACAGATTTTATTCATTTAACAACCAGAAGAAGTCATTGCACGCACAAGTTGCTCGCGCCATCCCCTGACATTCGAACTCAGTCTTCTGGCTGTCTTGTTTTCCTGTTAAGCCGAGCACCCAGTCCCGAGTTAAAGAATTCTATGCAGTACCACATGCAGGCGATAACGTTCTGGCGCACGTCGACTTTGACGGTTTTGGGACTGGGTAATACGGTTGCATTTATATAGGGCATGGGACCATGGGTGAGACGCGACGCGGCAGCTTCGCCATTCCCAGGGATTTCCATTTTGAACACAAAAATCGGGGCAAAAATACGAGCCCAAGATTTGCATCTAGAAATCCCTCGAAATGGCCAATTTTCCCGATTTGTCGTTCTCTTCTCCTCGCTCACCTCACTATAGCTGACCCAGTCTCCTCCACACTCTCCCCCAGACTGACTTTCCCAAAAAAGAAACAAACGCACGTGCGGCCTTCTAGGGCCTTTTTATTTTATTAACGGTTAAGTAGATTACTATTCAACCAAGCGAGTGAGTAAGCGCCGGCTCAATTTAGCGACGGTGTGAGATTGGCTCGAACATTGTCTGTCCACTGATAATCCAAACAGTCCTGGCAGATTCTTCGCAGCTACAATGTTGCACAAGAAGCAGCTGAGGTGCGTCTGCAGGGCCCAATTACATTTGTAAGCAAGATAGACTTCACAGTGAGCGGTCGCACCGTATTGCTAAGAAATGGCTGAAAATCATATATCATTTTTTACCGAACAATCTACTCTGCGCTTATTGCATGGAATCCACTTGCAGTCCACTCACAGTTGACTTGCTGCAGGTGTTCTTTGTGTGCGTCGCGCATCACTGATTGCATATAAGTTTCTGAACTGATACATGGACTTGTTTATTCAGAAAAGAGAAGGAGCCTGATAAATAATACATTGAGGTAATCGAAAGATGTTCAGGACAATAGCTATAAAGGCCGGAGGAGTAGAAATTTACTTGCTTTCTGAGGATTCAATTCCAGTCGTAAGCCCCAAAAACCGGTGCCAGTCTTTGCTGACGCGAATAAATGCCTGTGTCAAGATAGTATCATCAAGAGGGCTGTATTCACGGGCGTAATTCATTTCCGCAACCGTCGGAGTGTGCCCAGCCATCATATCGGCTGCCAATGTAAGTTGACGTTGAGTGGGATTCTTATCATACCTTCCATAGTTCGTCTCCGGATAATGTCGTTGAATAGCGATGACGAAGTGTCTGTACAATCGGGCGCCCATTTTTACGCCCATTCCACGCTTCATGAACCTTTGCAGATTGTCGGATAAACGCGGGGCCTTCCATGCTGAACCCATAGACACCCAAACCCGTTCTCTGTAGTCCTTGACGGTGGCATGTTGCCTTTCAATTTTTACAAACTGTTCAAGGAGAACAGCAAGTTCGATTGGGCGAATGAGGTGAATGAGAACATAGAGGAGGCGGAAGACACGGTAGGGAAGTAATCGGAGAATTCCCTTGTTTTTTCCTTCTGTGAAGGATCCTTTGTGATATCCACTGCGGAATCCCCCAGTGCCTTCTTCCACTTGGAATACGATATTTGACGGGCCATTGAGGGTGTTGGTGGGACTATACATAGCATCTTCCGTCATGCGGCCAACCCCAGGGCCTTCGGTTGCGTGACAGAGTGCCTGCAAGTCTTCCATTACTTTGTTAATGTTGGCGAGCCACACAGCACTCTGGGTCGTTTCGAATTTAACACTCCCTGATGCGTCTATTCTCAGACCCAGTTTTTGCTGCTGGAGCATCCTGAGAAATACCAACCCGGACTGGTCATTGTCCAGTGTATTGCTGTGAGCATCAAGAAGAATTCCATTCCCCAGGAAGTCTGCCTTCTCTGGGTCAAATTGGAGCTTGGAGACTTTGAATGTGGCTTCAATTTCATGAAGAGAGAATGTATCAAAGAGTATGTGCTCCTCGACAAATTTCTCTGTCTCCTGAAGCTTTTTCAATAGAAACTTTCGGTACTTGTTGACGTCGATTGTGATTGTACCGACTGTGACCTCGTTGTTTTTCCACCAGATTAGATTTGGACGGGGAGTTCCCTTTGAAACGACACTGGTTAAATGTAGAAGCTCCCTTAACTTGGCAAAGGGAGACATGTTGAAATCTTGGAGAAATTCTTGACAAAATTCTTCGCAGTAACTACAAAAAGTTAGGCCAAAATTATCATGGGTGAAGATTAGTCTTAACTCACTTGAAGAACTCCTTATCCGATTTATATTCGGGCCTCAGCAACCTGAGCTTCCTTGAAGCGCGCAGCCTGAAGGAGTACTGTACTTTGGCAAATATGGGGGGTATGAGAAATATGCTAGAATACGTGCCCATATCACTGAGACACTGAAGAGCCGCGAATGTGATTGGGGGGGGGTCAAATGGGCCAGTTGTAAGGTACTTCTTGGGGAAGTACACGTCTTCAAGAAGGCGTATTATGGCATCGGACATATGAGCCTCTGCATCGTCATCCACGTAATCTGAATATTTGTCCAACTTTGTTACCAGGCCCTCCAAAGCCTTAAACTGCAAGTCATTGAAGCGGAACATCTGATTCTTGTCTTTCATTTCTAATTCATATGAGGCTATCATAGCCCATATAAATTTGAGTTCGATGAGGGCATAGGCAGCAATGGATTTTGCCTCCGTCAAGGCAGAAAATGCGCGACGAGGTTTTTGATTTCTATTATAATTTAAGCAAAAAACACCACAATATGTGCCAATAAATACTCACGGAGTACAGTTTGTGATGAGGTGCAAGATGGACGAGTGAAGCTTTTGATTGGTAAGGTTTTGGATATCTGCCTTCCATGACTTCAAAATAACCGACCGTAGGAGTGAATACCGTTTGTCGTCTTGCTTTACCGCAAAGATTTTTTGAACTGTTTTCCTATTAAATTTCCGGAGGAATTGATCAATTCCAGTTGTGACAAATACGGGGAGCACTGTCTTGATGTCTAGGTCAGGAACCACCTCCAAGTTATCCATTACTGGTGCCTTTTTTTGCCTAAGTAAGTCCAGAGCGCCAGCAACGTCCAGGCTGCCCAAGTCCAGAGAATTTCCAGTGACCTTTTCCAAGGACTTCTCCCGAGGATTCTGCGAAACTTGAAAAAAAAGGGCATATGATTCGGATAGTGTTTGGGCTGTGACTTTTATGAATTTTTCAAATACCCCGGTCTTGTCCTTCTTGTGCTTCTCGGAACTCCTGTGCTCCTTCATGGCGGACTCAGTGAGACAAATATAGGGACATTGCGTGCATTTCCTTGCATTATAAAACACCCTCAGCCCTAAGACCTGTGGGCGTGTTGTCTCTGTAATGGGGGGGAGAGGTCTTTTGGTCCAGGCATCATAGGTGGCACCGCTGCGAATATCGTTTGGATCGGAAATATGGCCTTCAAGGATGAGAGAGTTGATGATTTCCTTTTTGAATACTTCAAATGGTGGAATAGCCAAGGGGCCGAGAGGGTGGTTTTCAAAGACGACCAGTGCCCTTGACCAGTCCTCCAATTCAGAATCCCAACTGGTGCGGTGGGACTGAATGGCCTTTAGGTGGGTGTGCACCGACTTCAAACTACCGCCTTCGCCACAACTTAAGCAGCAAAGGAGGCAATAAAGGGTGTTATACCACAGCCCGTACTTTTCGAGAACTTCGGTGGTGACGATGCGCTCTATAATATCATTGGATGTATGACCAAGCTCTGGCTGTGACTGTTTTTGTTGCGGCTGTCCTGGACTTTGTTCGGGAAAGGCGTCGTCCTCATTGATATAATGAGGTCTAGGCCTTTTACGCAGGTCCACAGGAGTTGGTGTATTGGATGTTTGTGGTTTAGCTGTGACAGTATTTTGGTGGTTTGTTTTCTTGCCGTGGGATCGAGGTGGTCGTACCTCCTGAAGGCCCATACCATGTAGTTCGGCAGCTGTGAAGTCGGTATATACTGCCTTGAATGTTTTACCATTGTTGTGGAAATTTTGAATATGGTTCTCCAGGGATTTTCCAGAAACAAAAGATATATCCTTACATTCTTGAGGAAAACAGCATGGAAGTTCTGCCGTAGGACTTGGCCTGATGCTTGATCCTAGCACAGTCTTTGATTCTGGACAAAAATTAATGTCAGACCTGAGACGATCTCAAAATAGATTATAGAATGCTCATACTCGAATGCCTCGCCTCAAAGACTTTCCAATGGTGTCTTTGAATATGCATACGCATGGCCCTGCGAAAGTCTGAAGTTGAGGAGACGACCACTTCACACAAGTGACATTGGTTTTTTTTCTTTCCATTTCCTCCAGTCCCTTGAGAAGAAATTGGGCCTTCTAATTTTGTGGTGACAGGGGGAATACCTGAAAATTTAACCTGGGTTTGGAATCGTGGATTAACCTGATGGAGCGGTTGCTCCGACCACCCAACACTAAAATTTGCCTCTGGTAACTCTGTAGTATGGGTTTTGTCATCATTGGAGTCGTCAGAATCGTCCATTCCAGTTGAAAAATTTGGTGCCAGTATGATGCCAGTTTTGTTTATTTCTACGTCGTCTTCGCTGTCCATCTCGTCCTCACTGTCAATTACGAATTGTACAATCCGAGCATGACTTTTCGGAGCAGGTCGCTGATGAATAGCCAGACTTGGCACTGCTAGGGGGAAGTATTAGTAGCCATAGCATTTTGTATAGGAAATTTTTCTGACGAGTTTTTTCAGATGGGAGGGGAAGTGTCCAGAGTGGGGTTTCAGCCAATTTTGGGATATCTAGAGATAACTTGTGGATTAGGCTGGTGCTGTGATTTGAGAAAACTTCTTTACCCCTCTTTGAACTCCGTGGACTGTCCTTTTCTTCTGGCGGGATGTCAGTCGCAAAGGCGTGGATCGGTTTTTTTGGCTGCACTGGAGTACCTAGTGCATATAATAGGGTGAAGATGACAGTCATTAAATCATAGTAAATTTATATACCAGTGTCCAGTTTGTGCCGTTCTTGGCTGGAGAGAGCTGGAAATTATCGAAAATTAAATATTGTGCATAGAGTCACAGAGTGTACCGACCTTGGATGTCAATTTTTTCTGAATTCAAGATACTAATTGCCTCTTTGAGGTCATCCGTTTCCTCTGGTATCTCTCTTTCTGTTTCTTCGGTCACATCTTCCATGGCGTTAATATCGACACCAATAGTTTTGATGTCAATCTCATCGTAAATATCCTCTTCTTCTTCCACAACGGTCTGGGAACCTGCATTAACACCTTCAAGGATTTAAACTTTAAATAGCGTCTGAAAAATTAAATAAGACTGACCCTTTTGGTTTCTATGAGATTTAAATAAATTGTGCAGATCTGAAGCAAGCCTTGAGGTGGATTCATTCTCCTGCACCGCTCCAAATTGCTCGCTACACCATAAATAATTGGGAAAATATTAAATTTCTGGCAGAAGATACTCACATTACAATTTCTCCAGTTGGGTCATTTGGCCATCCGATAATTGTTGTTATCCAACCTGGGATGCCTGACGCCATAAGTTTGACACAAGCCACAACGCCTTGAAAGCTATCAGGCATTGCATTGAGTATGTAGATGCACAAGATAAATTTGTGTAAGGACGTACTCCATTGTGAAACAGTAGCACTGTTGAGTACACGCAAAAGTAAGAAAATAGGATGTTTTAAAACCTTACTTTTGCAATGGCTTTATAGTCCAGACAGATAAGGAGTGGCTGTTATACCCTTTATCTCAATTGTGTGCTGCATGAAGCATCTGAAGGCATGTTTCTGGTATTGGGTTGATAGAGATCATCTATAATTATAAAATGCGATGCTAGATGCTCCAACAGAAAACGGCGAAGGCGTTTTGTTCCTGTGCCAAAAAACGAAGCACAATTCACTATGGACATCTCACAGCCATCTGTGTGTCCTTGACTTAGTATTTGATGCATAGCCCATGTAAGTCACAGCCCCTAGTTTGAGAGACCCCATTCAACTTTGCTTTCGGGGAGCGACAGATTAAAATAAATCTTCGGCTACTTGGACTTCTAAACTCAACGCCTCTGTCCTGATTCAAGAAATATATGAGGCAAGGCTCTGCTTCGCGAATAGCCACCACGAAAATAATCATGAATAGAAAAGTATACAGCCTACTAGCCATCCCGAATGCATAAATAGATTTACTCGAGCTCCAATGGACCTTAATTTCGATGCTAGATTGCTGCAGGGTAATATGATTCTCCGGTAATATCACATGCATAGAAGATCGTATTAGATCAATTTATCAAATCAAAAGCGCACAGCCCTATAGCTGATCCAATACTTCTGTTGGTCAGCGCCATCCCGCACAAATTTCGGAGCATGATTTGATGCACTGCCAATTCTATCCGAATTATTTTTGAACTTGAGGAGGCGCAGCGCCTTCGGTAGGATTGGAATGTATCGGGAGAAGGGAGAATAAGTTCCTATTTCATGATGAAACGCTAATTCCCCGAGCATATCAGCCACTCCTGGTGTTTCAGTCGAAAAACTGTCAATAAATGGGGCTGGGCGAGTCTTCTGGCTAGCTTTGTCCGACTCCAATGTTAGCATGGCATGTACTCGACAAGTTTTTTTTTGTAGGATATAGATAGACTGAAATTCCCCGCGTTCCAGAAGCCGAAGATTCAGCTCCTAAAAAGGAATCGGTAGACGAAGGGAAGAGCGAGACGGAGGGGAGGGGGAATGGCAATCAGTGAACGACGTCAGGAGTCATGATCGTCCCGGTTCAATCCTACCTGGGCTGGAGAAGTATCTATCTCTCTTTCTTTCCCTTGGCAAGCCGAGCTGATTACGCTTTCAGTCGCAATTCTATGCTTGCACACGTTCACTCTCGCTCCGACCATATACCGCCTTCCGCACCAAATTCGCATCCACAGGTTGTCGTGGGACGATCATCTCGTACTCGTTTCGAGAGCTTTGAATGTAGTGTTTTGCGTTATGGTGTGGGTGCAATTCAATCACCAAGGTGTGTATATATGAATTTCAATTTCACTTGTTTAATTTACGGAGATCTGTAGTCATCGACGTTAGTACCGCTCCTCGATGGTATCAAATTCTAGAGTAAACTCGTACTGGCTTTCTCTTTTACCCTATCTTCTGTCCGTCTGGTAAGTTTGCATTTTGTAACTTAAATATATGTCATTTATGATTAAAAATGTTCTTAAGGTCTTCCGAATCCTTGTCTTGCCACGAATTTTCCAGTGGAGAGTAAAGCTCCCACCAACAGAGCGTCATCTAATTTTGGGTGTATTCTGCGGAAGTGCCTTGTCGACAACCGTGGCGATGGCCTTTGCCATTTTATTCCTCAACAGTGGAATTTCCGCTGGTGATTAGCGGCCTCTGTAACATTGAGGTACGATTTCTGAAAATATTTTAGAACCCTCTTCATGCTCACAAAACGCGTTCTTTTTTCTAGGCTGCAATCTGTCTATTCGCAGCTAACTTAACAGTTGTGTCGACTGGCATTTATCGAGCGGTGCGCCGTTGCCGCCTCAGCAAACAAGACGCGACTGTTCTTGAATGTACTGAGGAGGTCAAACATTCCTCGGAACCGGCGTGCACCAGGGTGTCTGACCAGTCGACTGACCTCAGACAACCAGAGTGTCGGGGTCCGAGTTGAAACTCGCCAGTCAGGTGTAAACCACATGTAGAGGGTCTGACGGTGAAGCTGGTATGTTTTTCATCGTTTCTTGGAATTTGGATTGAAATTACTGACTCTTCTCATTTCCTCCAGCTCATAAAACAAAGCGTCGGTGCTTCGGCTCCAATCTCTTGACAAGAAATTTAAGCAGCCACAGCTGCTGGAGTTACCCTTGTCCATCTCAAACGTGATCGCTCTCATTGTATCACCAAAGTCGGTTATTAATGGAAAAATTCCCTCTTCCGAGATTATTTCCCTCGCGGTGCTTGGGTATGCCGGACGGCTTGACGAAGTAGTAAGCTAGAGTTAAGTATCCATACCTATACCCACATCTTCCTGGCTCTCACTCCGTCGTAGACATCGTCTTCCTCCCAGATCAAAGTTTAAGCTATAGGCTACCTCAATCAGTCCATCGTGCATTGTTCTGGTGGAGGCTCTGCTCATCGTTCAACATCGTTTCTTGGGTACTCACCTGTCCACACCAGCGGCCAGCACGTATTTGTTTGCTCCTCCAGCTCTGCGTCCCCTGGCGCGACTCCTGTCCATTCTACCGCGTCGTGAGCCGCGCCGACGCCTTAGGGATCCGGGGTTTAAATCGACAAAAAGATGGGCGTACGCGCACTTGATGAAACTATGCGGCACCCACTTTTGTTGGACGCAGAGGGGAAGGCAGTGTGGGAAAGACGTATAAAATAGAGGTGCGGGTGGTTCATGAACGGATTAAATTACATTTTTTGAGTGAGTTTTAATCTTTGATTAAGCGCATATGCCTTGCAATCGTTGACGCATATTTCACTTACCTCGCCTTACCACCAGCCTAAGCTGCACTGAAAATGGACATTTCTTTTGAAATGGACTCCTCATCTCACGCCGCCCGCTCTCGCCTTTTTCGTTTCCATGCAGCAGGCTCGACTACTCTTCCCTTTATCCAGCGGGAGGTGCACGAGAGCTTCTACATGGGGCTGTACACTGCATTCATTGCTTGCGCTGTCCGCCATATTCTCGAAGCCAACTTCAGCGTACACAGCCTACAGGTTTTCTTAACGCGGGGTCCCGCTGACCATTATGAATTAAGATAAGAAATCGTCGGTTGGATATGACGGGAACTGCGTACGTACCCCATCTTCATATGAACCTCCCAGCCTAAATTGAAATGTAGATCCAGCCTACCAAGTTAGGTTGCCACCAAGTGGTCTTTCGTATACCCCGCCGCTTTGCTAATATTTAGGGAAACAAAAAAAAAGAAGTCGTATTCAAACCGATCCATTTGGGAACACCATTCACCGGCGGTAGAGGCGGCGGCAACGCTCGAAGTCCACCCAAGTGGCCTAAGCTGCCTCGGCGAATTCAGCATGAACAATTGGCGGTCCCGCCCAGCGCCTGTGTCATTCAGCTGGCGCTTTTTGTATTCCCACCACACCCCCAGAATTTTTATAGCTGTTCATGTTTCAGCATCCGTACATGCATTTTTTTTTTTTTGAATGATGGGACAATTCGTGTCCGATTAGGAGTAGTTAAAAACACTTGGATTTTTTATAGGGCTTTTGTTTTGCGAGATTTATATCGACCTCTGAACTTTTTGATAATCATATTACAGCGCTTTGCAAATAGGTTGACAGTAAATGTCCTGGAAAAGAAAGAAGAGCAAATAAACTCTAGATTAGGACTCACCGCTAAATCACCACTTTTGGCTCCCCTTACAGACGGAAAAAAAAAGCTTGCACACGAAGGGCTGATATAAAAACATACTTTCCTTTTACAAAAGCCTGTATAGTGATAGAGACCGCCTATCTGAATTATTCTACAAAATTGTGTAGGTATCTACTGACTAGAAGTATGAGAATTGGACAAACCCTAGGGCGGGGTTGCCTTTCCTTCTCTTTTCTTTTCCGGCCCGTTACTGCCAACCTTTTTGCAAAGCGCTGTAATTGATTAATATGTTTCTACTATAATTTAATACAGTGTGTTTCGCCATGAAGTATGGCCAAAAACAACCGCTTTATAGGCCTTAATCACTGCTCGCCGTCGGTGATGGCGAACTTCAGTCTTCTGACAGGAACACGTGCGCCGGTAATTACCGCCATGGTGATGGGCCATGGCGTCGATCACCGCCGATCAAGTTTTTTTTTTCTTAGACTTCTTCGACGAAAACGCCCTCAATGCGTCGGTCTGTTGATCCCCAAGATATGGCGCTTTCCCCAATGCTTACAGTTATATATTTAGTCTGGGTGATCCAAGATATTAAGAGAGTACGGGCAGAAATGTTACGTAAGTACTTATGTAATAAGCTGACTTTGAATTTAACGCCGGGCGCGAAGCGTCCGGCGGCGAAGCCCAGCAAGCTGGAGACCCATAGCGCAGAGCCGGGTGAGCGAAGCGAACCCCGGCGCGTGGCGATGGGTTGTAAGCTTGTATTGGTGAAAGGGAATATCGGTGACATTCTTCCCGGTTATGTAATTCAATTGCGAACTAGACAAGCGCTGTCGGGAGTGTTCAAAGTTGATTGAAAACGACAAAGGTCTGCCAATGCTCTACTCCATATTTGGAGCGGTAATTCCGTCGTTTAGATGTTTTTGCCTCTGCCTCTGCCTCCTTTGCTCTGTAAAATTGACAACGATCGTCAGGTCTCTCGAGGTGGTTCTAGCGTGTGTGAACACTCAACCAAAGCTCGTTTCCTAGACTTTGAGGTAGATGGAAAGTTCTCTAATTGATACAAACTCTGCTCGCCCGTCGTGAAGCGCCAGAATTTTCGGCCATTCCAAGCCTCGAAGCGAGGAACGGCCCCCAGAAAATTCTTAGTCATCATTACCTCACTAAATTTTATAGAGCCAGGGCATCTTAAATGAATTCGATGCAGGGACACCCTCCTCAGTGGCACGGCGTTCCATCTTTGTTCAAAGGGCATTCTATTACCCGCCACTGCACCAGAAAAAGGGTCCCTGTCCCAGGCGAAAGTTACTTAAGGTCGTCGGCTAGGTTAACCTTAAATCCTTCCTCCTTCGCTGTCGTTACAAGCCTTGTCCGGAGACTCGCCATCGTCCACATCTTCTTCCTACACAGTTATACGCGGCTTGGCTTCTGAAGGGAACATGGTGGCTGTTCTGGGTGTTAACACGTTCAAAGGTGCGTTTCTCTACGCTCAAGTTCCATTACTTGTCTGACTCGGAAGTCGCTGGCTTCTTGATTCTCGTCATACAGCACTTGTCATCATCTGCCACTCGTTGGCAATTCCTACCACCATCTACCGCCTCTGGTATCGTTTTCGGACGCATAAATTGTGGTGGGATGATTTCTGGGCACTGATAGCGGTGCTGTTTGATGTTGTCCTCTTCGTCACCGTTTTTCTCCTCACCCCGCTCAGCACCAAATGTGAGCTTTTTCATCTTTTTGTATTGTGTCGTATATCTGACCTTCGCAATACAGTATCATCGTCGTCTGTTCAATACCCAGTGCTGGCGCTCCTTCTTGAAAGTTATACTATAGCTCTGTGGTACGTTGCAATCGATCCGGCATTGCCTCCAAATTTGACCACCTCCCTTGTTTATCTTCATAGGGCAGCCCGGTTAACAGTAGCAGTCACCATCGTACGTTTGCTCCCGCAAGGCCTCACTCGTCGAATTGCAAAACTGGCAGCGATATTCTTCGCAGCCTTCGGGATGGTCATGGTGCTCCAGAAGATCTTCTTCTGTGGTAAGAAATGGGGATTCCGTCCTACTTGCTTGATACCGAAGTATACGGGGATCCTGGAGCTCGTCAGTGAGTAGCCCTTTTTGTGCCTTTGTTGATTGAACTGATTACAATATTTCTGCTTTCAACTCATGTGACCTTTGCGCTTCAAAATTACTCTACACTGCTCTAGTCGACGTTATCGCGGATGTATGGCTCCTCTCCACACCGGCTTACATGCTAGTTCGGATGAAGCTCCAACGCGCACACCATCGTTTAATTCTGGCCATCTTCCTCTGCGGCATTTTCACCTCACTGGCGAGCATCGTTCACGTAACCTTTATCATTTTAAAGATTTATACCTGGATAGGTCCCTCGGCACACATAGAGGTATGTACTTAACCTCTTTATCTTTCGGTTTCGTGTCCTCTCCAATGAGATTAACCTGATTTTTCTTGCTTCCTTGCTTCTTAGGCAGCCGTCGCCATCGTCGTCTCCAACCTCCTCGTGCTCGTCACCAACATCTACCGCGTCTTCCGAAACATCAATAACAGGCCACGACCAGCCCCCGTACCCCCGCCTCCCTCCTCAGGACCCCAGTCGACTACCGGACCCTCAGCGAACGTCACGAGGACTGAGTTCACTCCGGATGGCACGGCTCAGATGACGTTGGAGCTCACGGAGCTCTCGGAGCCGTGGGGTACGTATAACACGCAGTCAAATTCGGAGCGGGAGGGGGACGACCGCGAATTTGAGCGGGGTGCTGCGACATCGAGTCACGGTGGGACTGCAAGTGGAACAGAGGCTTCCGAGATCGTCAGCTCATTCTCGTACCCCACCGAGCCGAGTACGTCGAGGGAGCGGTGATTTTGCTGGGTGGGGGTAGCTTGAGGGGATGGGGTTGAAGATGGAATAGTACATAAGGACATGTACCATAATGTTCGTCAAAGTCATTCGTTTCGCGCCCAGTCTATTTCCGACCGCCGCTAGCTATGCGCTCGTTTTAGAGCACCGAAAACTCGGGCATTGTGCTTCCTCCTCGTTGGCGCGTCTTTTCGTTGGCGCTCACTTCACGTTTTTCTCTTGATACGTCTAATACAGGTATTATATATATACTTATCATTATAGTCCATGTTTAATTTTATTAGATTACTTACAAACCATACCAAGCATGTATATCTATGGAGACTGGCGTCCGACTCGTTCACCGCCTGGGATCCACTCAACCTCTCCCACCCCTTTAGCGCTTCTGTTTCGTTCACAGTACTTCTACCGACGCAAACGTCATTGCCGCTCACGATGTGCCCCTTCGTCCTCTCCTCAATGTTACTTGAGTGCGCCGCCCTTTCTGCGTTTTGTCCCCGTATTGACTATGCAAGCGTGCCCCGACTTCCTCCACCTATGTAGCCAAAAGAAAACGTCACACAGAAGGTGCGAAGATGGGAGGTATGGAGAGGAAACGTAGGAAAGGTCGAGTAGCGTGTAGAAGGAAGTTTGGAAAGGAAGGCGGGCGAGAAAGAGAAGGCGGACGAACAAGGAGCAGGCGAAGACTGGGATCGGGATATCAAACAGTGCAGGTACGTACCTCGTCTCCGAACCTTAACGTTAAGGCTCGAGCGCTCAAGGTCAGCATCTGCGCCGACGCATCGCCCAGGCAGCTCAAGATTGATAGGACATTAACGATATGGCAAGGAAAGAAAAACGAGTTTGAACTGGTTTTTCTGCGGTACGAAAGAAATTCTTTGATATGAATCCTACTTGTGGACCAGCTCGTATCTGCCTTTTGGTACTCGTGTGCCCTGGATAAACGATTTACGGCGTTGTGTGGATAGGATGAGGAAAGGACAGTGTGGGGTAGGAACAAACATTTGCCCTACGCGCAGAAGATCGGTCAGTCGAACATTAACGAAGGTCGAAATTACTTACAAGAGGGGGGTGACTAATGGGAAGTAGACGTTGCGAAAAAAAAAAGCATGGCGAGTAGTTCTCGTGGGGGAGAGGATACAGGCGTCAATGGGATGAAGGAGGGTACACCCTGCCCGCCGAAGTCAGCACGAGAGGAAAAAGGAGGAAGAGTAGCTTGGAGGAACTCACTTGCATGTTCAAGGTGCCAGGGACGTCATTTGACAGTGGTGGGGTGCGGTGTGGACAGGCAAATGCCCGCACTAACGAGTTCTGTATGACAGGAGAAGTCCCCAAGCGTACGAATAGCTCAGACCAAGAGAGACGGGTGGACAGACACCAGCGGGGGAGACCAATGGCGCGAAGTGTACGAGAGATCAGCGCCGCGTGGAGATCTTCACCCGCAAGTTGAGCTCACAAGGCTGTGGCGGCGGCGCGTCGACGGTGCACGGGACCCAGGATGCACGACCTGAGTCCCGAAATATACTCGGGCTGTGCAGATGGAAGGGAAGCGGCGACGGCGGGAAGAGGGGGCGAGTAGTTCTTGAGAGGTGGAAGGGGACATCGAAGGGACGGTATGGGCAAACAAACGGAAGCCCCGCTCAAAGAAGTTAACAAGGGAGACAAAAGGAGGACGAACATGGTGGAGAACTCACTGGCACGTTCAAGATGCCCGGGATGACATTAGAGTGCGGTGGCGCGGGGTTCAAATGAGTGTGCGCTCTCTTTGACGAGTTCGCTGCGATTTGAGAAGGCCACCGGCGTACAAACAGCAAGAGTGAGAGGGGGGAGCTATACAGGCAGCCTTGGGGGAAATGAACAGCGTGAAGGGCGCGAGAGACGAGTGACGCGAGGGGCCGCGAGGGAACTTCAGCCGCGAGTTGAGCTCGCAAGGCAGGAGCAACGGCGCGCCGACGGTGCGCAAGACCTGGATGCACGAATTGAATCCCGAATTATACTTGGGTTGTGTAAGGTCAGCGGTGATGGCGGCGGGTGCGGATACGGTTTTCTTGAGACAGAAGGGGTGCGTCGATCAGGCTCGTGTTTACGCGACTCCAAAAGATGAGAGGGGAGGGACGGTGGAGCAGAAGTGGGTGATGAGATCGGGGGTTGATGTGATTGTGATTGTGATTTCGTCATACTCACAGATCACATCCTGGGCGAAGGCATTGGATCCAAACAAACCAACACGATCAATTCGCGCGAATTGGTTCAAGTCCGATTCACATCTCCACCGCCTTCCTGCCTTCGTCCCGCTCTCCCACCCCATCCGCCTGCCGATCCACCGCAGTATTGCAGGCATGGGGCTCGCTTCTCAAAGGTACGTCTGGATTGTATTCTCTATGTCACTAATGTTAGCTAACTGATGTTTCCCCGATCCTCCCGCCGACTCGAAGGCGGTTTAATTACTGAATTAGAGGGTTTATACTCGCCTTCCGAGGTTCTTTGAGTCGCACACTACCTGGGTTCAGAATTCGTGAGTACACGACTTAACTCATTTCGTAGACGACGATGCTGATGTATTCGAATTCCAACTCATCCACTGTCTCGCCCTCTCTCCTACCTCTGTTCCACGTCCCCTGCCGACCAACTTGCAGCAGAATTGCAGGTATGACCTGTAATTCAAGACCTGCCCCCGGTACGAATTCCATGACGACCTCACTCGTGGCTTGTACCATCACCACGAACCTCTTTTTTATCAACCACCGCCCATCCCGCCCTTAGCGCACACGTACCATTACGAGTACAACTCGTAATTCAAGCTGCACGTTACTTTACTTGCGCAGATATCTGCATCACCCGCTCGCCTCTGGCGCCACCGCCACCGCCTTCCCTCCCTGTAGATTCCGAGTCTAACTCGGAATTCAAGAACTATGCAATGTGCCCAAGACCACTGGCTGCGGCGCGGGCTCTGATGATAATCCACGACGATTTACGGAGGACTATCACTCTGTATCAATCCCTGCATGCACATTCGTACGCCTGCCCACGTTTCTGCCTTCCTGCCACAGAAACGTTTTCCGAATTCTTTTGCAAGTCGCCTCTCGTTTGTGAGATTCTTCGCGTCCTATTTCTTTATAATTCACTTTTTTCTCTCGTCGGATTATTACTCGCCTGATAAACGCGGTTCTTAGAGTTGTGGTACGTCAGGGAAGTCAAATTTACTCATCTCATTGTACTTTCACCAGCTTATCCTTCACAGAATGGGACTCTTTGAGCTGCGCCGTTGTCCCTCCTTCGTCCTTTGGATGTCATTTAGCTTGTATCCTAAATGTACGTCCTGTTGTTATTGACCGTCTCGAACTCACTACATATTGTGGTACAGTTAATTTCTGAGGTTCGTCGAGCTGCGGCGCATCATCTCCACACTCGATGCCGGTTTCTTGTAATAGCTAGGTTGTCCTCGCCTTTCAGAGGCTCTTCGAGCTGCGGTCAAGAACTAGTGAGTGTCTGACTTACATGAATTCGTCGGTACCGCTGATGGATTTGCATAATAAGGTTGACGTCAATTGTGAGGTTCTTAGAACCTCATCTTTTCATAATGCTGACCTGTTTTTTTCTAGATCCCATTCAGAAGGGTCATTAAGCTGCGCCATTTCGACACTTCTTTATTACTCTGATGGACCGACTTCCCCAGATCAGCCCTTTCGTGTAGTTCTTTTAACCGCACGGTTTCGACAACGTGTTTCCCACACCAAAACCTCACCTTCATGACGGTACTCTCAATATCTGTGGCTCTTCGATCCTCATCTATTCGCCGTACGAGTAGTCAGCTCTCTGTATTCTGTACATCAGTTATAATGTATTTATTTTCCTCCCCATTTTGAACTCGTCAGTCTTGTGGTTCTTCGAGTTGCATTTTTCTCTATCAGGAAATTAAGGCACCCCTTTCCCTTTCCCTATCCCTAATTGTTGTCGGCTGCCTTGCCATTTGTATCGTATATTTACGCGGTTCTTGGAGCTGCAATTGTACTGGCGTGTTATCCACGTTACTATTTCTTTCTCCTTTGGGTCTTCACTCTCCTGTTACTCTCCCGTCTCTTTTTTTGAAGCTCGACGAGTACTAGAGCAAATGCAGGCGGATATGCATAAAGTGACGTTTTACGGGTGCGATTAAGCTACGCAATTTAAGGATCACGGATGTCGTTCTGGGTAAATGCTTGACGGTGTGCTATCTTATCGGTATCGCTGTCTTTCTCAATTTTGAATACGTAATCACCATTAGGCTAGAGGCTGTTTCTACGACGATGAAGGATGACTCGTCCGAATTCTGACTCGCAGACGTGTGGGTCAAAGTCAATGCCCCGAAATTTGCCATCCGACTATAAGATCATGCAGCCGAGGTACCCATGTCCTATCGCACTTTGTTCGCAGATCAGAGAAGGAAACGATCTTTTTGGCCAGCAGTACCATGTGTTTTCCACTTTGCAATTCGTAATTTCTTAGGTTTCACGTTCCTAAAAATTGCCAGTGAGTTGTTTTTACAATGAAATTTGGTCTCTATTCCAACAGCCTGATGCTACTTGCTGGCTCGTCTATCTTCCTCCCATCTCCCTTTGGTTGACCAATGCACTAACCACTCCGTATTTCTGATAGTTACATTTAATTCCATCGCCCAAATAATTTGTTCGGTCTGCAGTTGGGGTGGGTGTTTTATACAGATGCCATGTCATCTCTTGCACTGCATGTACATTGACTAAAGCTGGGGAGCTGACCCACCACGTACGAAATGCGGATGTGCTCGGTGGTAGTACTTGATCAATCGTGGCTTTGCCAAAGACGGTGGCCATTCTAACGAAGTGTAAGTCGGCGACATAGAAAAATCGAATAGGAATTGGATTGACATGAATTATATGCCATTCTACAAAATAAGTCATAAAAACATCTACCTGAGACGAAAATAGCACGTACTACTGAGTTGTTTGGTGTTATCTTTTGCACCGAAACCTCGAGGGCTCATTGCAAACCTAGGCCTCTTCTTACAATGGATTACATAGCTGGGGCAACATGGAATCGCCTCAAATTGATCACCTTCCCATTGAACTTTTAATATCTATTTTCTACTACCTACCCTGGCAGTTTAACTGTCAACTCGAGATGTACAACCCATTGGCACGACGGCGCCTCCGCTGCTGCTCCTTGCAGGCGGGTCCTACAAACTACTCTGTCGATGCTCCCTCCCCTTCGCTTACCTCTCACGCCCGTCGCAGTGTTCGTCTACTCCCCCTTGTGCCTGCCCTCTTCCCCGTCCCCTGCCCGCCATTCGTACGACTCGTCACCAATCGCGCTGAGGGAGCAAGTGCGGACAGACAACGATTCCAATGTGGCAGGGACGATGTTCTATACACCCCGCCTCTCGCGCAAATCCTGCCACCCTTTCCTTCCCACCTCGTTCCTGCCCGCCGTGCGGACGGGTTGTCGCCAATTGTTCCGGGGGTGCGGCTACCGACAGCTCACGAGTAAAACGCCGCGGGAACGACGTTTTTTGCACCCCCGTCTTCACTATCGGCCTCTCGCGCGAGTCCCATTTCTCGTTCCTCTCCGCTTCCCGGCCGTTTGTACGGAAGTTCTCCACTCGCACCGCATGCGTGAACGACGAAGGTTTACGTCGCTCGCGTACGACGCCCGCCCGCGCTATTTCTGGCCGCCCATCCTTCTGCTCAACTCATCCGTTAGTCCATCATTCATTTCTTATCTTTTTTAATATGACTTACCCTTGTTTAGCTTTTGATCTCTTATAAGGACGACGTTCGAGTCGTCGACATTGTCGCCTCTGCAGTCCACGCCTGCACTCCCATCGCCCACCTTTCGCGCCTCTCGCAGCGTTCGTCATATGCCCCCTCGTGCCTGCTCCACCACCTCGTCCTCCTACCCACCGTTCGTGCGGCTCGTTTCCAATGCGCGGGTGCGTAGGGAACCACCCATTTACCCCGCCCATGGTGGGAATGACACCTCCACCCTCACTACCGGCCTCTCACACGAGTCGCGCCGCTTGCGCCAGCTCCGCCCTCCTTATTCTGCCCGCCGTTTGTGCGGCACGTTGCCAATCGCGCCGCGGGTGGAAATACCGATAGGAGACTACTCTATCACAGCAGGAAAGGCGTTCCCTGCACCCCTTCCCTCGCTATCGGCCTCTTGCGCAAGTTGCGCGGCTCGTTCCTGCTAGCCTCATCGTTCATGCCCCCGTCCATACCGATTGCCAATCGCACTGGGGGCGGACATACCGGCAGGCGACACCTCGACGACAGCAAGAGCAAGGTCCCCTGAAACCCTGTTGTCACTATCGGGCTCTCGTGCGAGTCGCGCTCCTCGTTCCTGCCCGCCTCGTCGCACTTCCCTGCCGTTCCTATAGGTCTTCCACAATTCCGCTGCAGCTGTGAGAAATGGGGTTTTACGTTTGTACACGTACCTAACCGTCCTCTCGCGCTGCTAGAGCGCTAACTCGTTTCTGGGACTCGTCCCCTCGTCCCTCTTCTGCTTAACGGTTAGGTTATCATCTCTTTTCTTTTTTGATTCGACTTAACTTGTTTGTTTAGCTGCCAGTCTCTTGTACGACTTTGAGTCGTTGTCGTTGTCGTCGCCCCTCCCGCCGCTCCATCGTGTCGAGTAACAAAAGGATGCCATCATCGCACCCACCGTCCCTTTCGTCCTTTCTTTTTTTTTTCTCTTTTTTATTGGTATTGACCTTATATTCTCATTTCCTAGTTTCTAGTCGCTACTGCTATCGCTACCCCATCGCCGCAAGCGTTCAGGAAATAATATATGGAGTATAACTCCTACATTGTTCTTCCTGCTCCATCCCCATTCGCCGCCCCTCGTCGTCGTTGGGCGCAGTATTTTTTGAATTTCTGAGACCGCTTGTTCTTAGTATGTATTGCTTTTTTTGATTGTTATATTTTAAGTCTCCCTTTATTGTCTATTGGATACAGATAGTTGATTACAGTCGTCCTGCTCCAGCATACTTCTTTTAGTTCCTCTGTATTTCACGTTGCATTGCATATATTCTTTACTTCCTTTGCTTAATGTCCCTTTGTATAACTTGTTTTCGAGATTCAATGATAGAAGCTTGATCATGATAAATTATTGCTGAACGGTTCTCT